>JANTPZ010003560.1:0-20693 GCA_025593235.1 Vachellia pachyceras
GGAACTTTAGTTATTTTTAAAACATAAATTATCAATAACTTGTTTGCCATAGAGTTGAAAAAAATCATTCATGTAAGTCGAGACAAAACTCTTTTTATGTACTTATTTTGTAGACCGTAAAACATATATGTTAGCTTAGTAATCTCTTGTCCTTTTTTACCAACTCTGTTGTCCTTATTGTTATGCCTCATATGGTAAATGGAAGAGTTTTTACGGAATATGAAACTAGAAGTGGATGTGGAAGTGGGGTTAAAACGTTTGTTTAGTATGCACATGGATTTATGACATTTTTTTAATCTTATATATATTCACATTAGTAATTTACCAAAATATCCCTTTAAAAATTAAAAAAATCTCTCCTCCTTCACTCTCCCATACAACCTCGACCAACACTTCTATTCCAGTCACCATGCTCACCACTGGCACGAAGCGCATTTCAGCCTTGAACACTGGATTCAAACAAGAAATTTTGCAGATAATCACCATTAACCAACAAATTTAGCATAAATTTTCTTCTTCTTGCATTCTTACCATTAGTCGACTATGTCGAACCGAACTCGAGAGGAGTTTAACGGAGGAGGAGGAAGGTGCACGGAGGAGGATGAAAGTGAATGGATCAAAGCTTGCATCATGCATCGATAGCATTGTCATCCTTGCCACTATCGAATGCCAAATCTACGTCAAAGTTAGTTGTCAAAGGAAGAGGCTTGGGTCAGTGGGATATGTGAGAGAACAGATGGGTGGAGTTGTAAATTGATAAAATGTTGGATGGTATAATAGAAAGAAAATCTCAATTTTGTGAAATTCAAACCAGTTCCATATGATAGACTATAGAACCTAATTCTAGCAAATTTTTATTGAAGTGGGTTCTCCAACAATTGGGCTCTCTCTTACCAAACAACCCACTTCCATTCAACTTCCTAAGAACCAAACGGAGCATTAGAGCTTTCACAAGTGTTGAATAAGAATCTACCTTGCACTATAACTGTAACACCCCAAATTTTTAACCAAATGCCTAATGAAATCTTTGCCATGTGTAAATAAAAAGGATTTCAACATCAATTCATTAAAACATATCCTCAGTCCAGCCAAAATACATGTCATTATCAGAGTCAATATAAAATAAATCGCGGAAGTCTTAGAGTCATGGCAATTCAAAATGATAGCATATGCCTAATGGCACAAAAAAGCCAACAAGGCTCATTCCATAGGTGCCTTCCCTTGCTGCCTATTAGAATAGTCACCTGAAAAATGTTAATATAACAGGGTAAGATTCCACGCCCCAGTAACTCTGAAAGTTTCCACCACACACAAGCGAACGGCATATAATTAAAACGGAAGAACGGATTTACGAAATACATTTGTGTGTGTATATATAAAGTAAACATAATATAAACAATTTTCTATTTTCTTTCATAATTATGCAACTCACAATCATCATCACAAATAATGCATAATAATGTAATATGCAACCATCCTTATATCACTGTCCATCCTTATTCCGCTGATCGGAGCCATAGACTAACATATAGTCCAATAGAGACTTATCCATGTAACTGGATTGTCT
The DNA here is from genome assembly GCA_025593235.1 of Vachellia pachyceras. Classification (NCBI taxonomy): domain Eukaryota; kingdom Viridiplantae; phylum Streptophyta; class Magnoliopsida; order Fabales; family Fabaceae; genus Vachellia; species Vachellia pachyceras. The sequence continues at coordinate 1,568 of JANTPZ010003560.1, forward strand.
CAAGCTCACCAATTTCTTAAGATACACCTGGCCAAAGATGTAGAGCTCAAGTCTGGACTATGGCTCCCCTCCTTAAAAGAAAACCAAGGAAGTGTCACATGTCCCACAATTCCAATGCAATCCTGGCCAAAGGAAAGACATGGAAAAAGGAACCCTAACAATTGCCATCCAGTGTGCACCGAGTGATGGCTTATCACGTGATAAAAACCTTATCATACATCAATCTCTTCCATACTCCACCATTCACATTGCAACTGCCATGATAGTTATAACAATTTTCATGCTAAAATATATTGAAACTTTAAATAGTTGCATTTATATAATTCAATCTAACAATGCATAAAACATAATTCAATCCCAATTTAATCATAACTGGATCACAAGTATATGGAAGAATATTCAGAGTTACCTGTAGCTCTCAAATTTACAGATAAGCACACACAAGAGACACTTCAAAATTCTCAACGAGAATCTACAAAAAGCACCATAATAATTTCTATCAATATACTAATTAACATATTCTAAAAGTTACTTCAAAGATAAACTAAATACCTAAAACTACCCTTTACACCCACATGTTAGTTAAAGATATAAATTGACTTATTTATTTAGAGAAGATAAATATATATACATAGTTTGTATGATATAATCCTTTTTATCATTTTATAGGTTGTTTAGAGGAAAATAAAAATAAAAATATTGATGATAAATATAATAATAGTGAAAAAAATGGTAGCTGTAACATGTATATCAATAAAATAAATTTTCAATTTTTACCACATTATTATTTACATAAAAAACATGTATAATAATATATATTACTATATATATATATATATTTTTAATATATTATTATATTTTTTAATTCATATTATTATATATAATATATGACTATATATGTATGTAAGCCAAGCCACTGTCACTTCCTGGCTATTTCCCTTCTATTTTATTTTTTATATATATTATTATATATATATATATATAACATATTAATAAGTACACACATAACACGCCACTGTCTGGCTTTCACTTCATTTTTTTTTATTTTTTTTAAAGGCTACACATCTTCTCACCTACCCTACACAACTACACTTACAGACACTTGTAAACTCACAAACACAGTACATTCCACACACAACAGCTTCACACGTGAAATATATAGGTATACATATATTTTTATATTATGAATAAATAATAATAAAATATGGTGGAAAAATAAATAATAGGGAAATAATAAGAATAATAGTAACAACAAATAAAGCTTCATGGCTCATATATATTATAACAAATAAATTATAATAATAAGAGATGGTGGCAAAAGGTAACTAACCTTACAGTAAGAGCACGTTTTCTGTATATACATATATTATATAATATATAAATAATAAAAGATGATGGAGACATACACACAGTAGCTATACTCCTATGCCTGACTCCACGACCCTCCACTATGATCCTAGGGACAAGACACAATTTTTTTTATAAAGAAGGGTCAAGGCATCCTCATTGACAACAGAAATTAAATGGGTGTGTATGAATGTATCTATCTTTTACACCCAGCCACACGCAAGGAGAAGGATTTTTTTTAAAGTAAGGGAGTGAAATTAGTCAAGGCTTCAACAGTAAGATAAGACAGGAAGGAAAGCTTGACAAGACCCCTTTTTTCTTTCAAAGTAAGTGGAAAGGCTTCCCCCATTTTTTTTAACGTCCAAAGAAGGAAAACAAGAGAGAAAGAAAAAGCACCTGCAGAACACTAGCACTGGTACTGTAGCGTCAGAACTAGAGCGACACTGTAGCTATGGAGAGAAAACGAAAGAGAGAGCACTGTAGCGGCAGGGGTTTCAATTTTTGATAAGGAGGTGAGGCTTTTTATAGGGATAGGGTTATGGTTGTTTGAATAACATATATTTTTTTAAAAAATAAAGGAGATAATAATATTATTATTTTTATTACTAGTAATACTGATAATATCATAAATAGTTATTTAGAAATTTATTATTATTTTTTTATAATAAGATAAGTTTACACACATAATAAAATGTCTTTTATAATTACTTTATTTTATTTTTTTTCATAGAATAAATATTCAAAATTTTATACTTCTTTTAAATTTTAATTTATTTTATTCTCTTTAACTAAATAAAATCTAAAACAACTAACTATAAATCCTAAAATTATGGATGTCACAATAACTCCATTGTTTACAATCCTTTTTTTTATAAAAGGGAGAGCTGAAAGCTCAAGATAAAAAGACTACACTAGTAGGGAATGAAATCCCAAAGTTAAATGACCACACCGCCATTAGATGAGACGAACAACACTGATAAGTATTAGTTGCATTAATAGTTTCCTTAGCCAACATATCTGCTAAATAATTCAGCTCCCTTGGCACATGTTGTATGATCACTTTCCAATCCATCCCTATAAGCGATTTGATTTCCGAAAGAAGCAAATCCATAGTTGAGTTCTCGCCGTCCGCATTAATACTATCCACCAACTGTTTATTATCAGATTCTAAGACCACCGCCTTGGATTCATAAACTCTTGCAATCTCCAAGCCTCTGAGCACTGCCCATTCTTTTGCTTCGTACGAGGAACATATACCCAATGACTTGGAAAAACCCACAATCCAAGAACTAATGTGATCTCTAACAACCCCACCACATCCTGCCTTTGAAGTTAAGTGCGCCCTAGCTCCATCTACATTTAGTTTAACCCACCCACTTCTTGGAGGTAGCCACCTTGAAGGATGATTTTGATGATATTCAGCAGGCTTCTTCATAACATTATCACTCTGAGCATATCTTTTCTACACTGTAAGGGCTGCCTTGAAAGGGTTTTGAGGCTTTGTAAATCTGTCCTCAAACTTCTCCTTATTTCTCCAAGTCCACAAAAGCCAACATGCCACGCCCCAAAGTAGGTCCCATTTTAAATCAATACATACCCCTATTCTCCTCTTCAAATTCATGCCAATCCAATCATGCGCCGATGAACTAAAGAAATCTGGTATAAAGTTTGGATTCACTGCCCTTATCCATAATTTCTTTGCATATGTACAGCCACGGAGAACATGCAATATATCTTCATTTCCCATAAGACAATGCAAGCATACAGGAGAAACACCTGACCATCTACTTCTCCAAAGATTCGTTGGAAGCCTATTATGCAGAGATTTCCACAAAAACATCTTAGTTCTCTCAGCACCCTTCCATTTCCACACCTTCTCATAAATTGGGTTATGCAGGTTCGAGGGACTAGGTTCAATAGCAAAGTACGCACTTTTCACAGTGAATTCCCCAGATGGTGAATGGCCCCACACAATCACATCATTTCCTGCGTTAGTTCTAGGGGCTAGTGCGGCTGCTATTCTGAGCAAACCTTCACCCCTCACTAATTGATGGATATGCTGGAAATCCCAATCACCATTAGAAACCCAGTCGGCCACCCGAGAGTTCTCCTCTTCCACTGTTAATTGTCTATTACACATGTCCTTAAGAAAGACCCCTTAAGCTAACCATGGGTCAGTGAAAAACTTCACCATACGTCCATTTCTCACATGCCACCTAATACTACTTTCCACCAGACCTTTCTGCTGACAGATGAATCTCTATAGGCCTGAATATTCCTTTGTGAGATTGAAAAGGCTACTTTCACTCCTCAGCATGTATTTGCTCTGCAGAACCTCTATCCATAGGTGTTTTTTCCCTACTAACAGATTCTAAGCCAACTTAGCTCCATATGGAGAATTCATCAAATGCATTCTTCTAAAACCAATGCCCCCATGAGACTTCGGAAGTGTCACTACTTCCCAACTGATTGGATGAAAACCCTTAGAGTTCTTTGATCCCCAAATAAAATTGCGTTGCATCTTCTCAATCTCCTTGCACATGGAAATAGGAAGTTTGGTCACCTGCATGGGATATAGAGGGCATGAGCTGAGGACAAACTTGGCTAAAGTCACTCTTCCTACAGCAGAAATAGAGGAGGCCTTCTATGCTGCAAGCTTATTTCTTACTTTGTCCACCAAATATTGAAAATCCTCTGCTGGTTTTCTCCCTCTTGAAAGGGGAAAACCCAAATATCTCCCTATTTCTGAAGAGATTTTCATACCAGCAAAGTGGTGAATTTTCTTTCTCATGTGTTCAGGGACCTTTTTTGAAAAAAAGAGGGATGATTTTGATTTATTCACCTTAGCTCCAGACACCTGACAAAAATTGGAAAGACACTTCATCATGATCTCTGCTTGTTCCTTTGTGGCTTCTCCAAAAAGAAGATCATCTGCAAACATCAAATGTGAAATGGAAGGGCCTTCTCTAGCCATACGAATTGGTTTCCAGTTCCCAGAATTCACTTCATCACTAATTATGTGGAATAATATATCCATGTACATGACAAATAAAAAAGGGGAAATTGGGTCACCTTGTCTTAAGCCCCTCTTTGGAGTAAAGAAATCTGATAATTTCCCATTCCACAGTACATTGTAAGAGATAGTTGAGATGCATTTCATGAGTATGTCAATCAGTTGTCCCTCCAAACCAATCTCGTGGAGAATGTGTTTCATAAAGCTCCAATTTACTTTATCATAGGCCTTCTCAAGGTCAATTTTGACTGCCATATACCCTTTCCTTCCTCTTGCTCTCTTCATTGTATGTAAAACTTCCTTTCCTATGATTATATTATCATGAATTTGACGCCCAAGTATAAACCCGCCTAAAAAGGGGAAATGATTTCTTCCATAATCCCTTTTAACATCTTAGCTAAGATCTTTGCAATACATTTATAATGTACACTGCATAGTGAAATGGGTCTAAACTGCTCTACTTTTTCAGGGAACTCCACTTTGGGAATGAGTGCTATCATGTTCGGTTGGCCTCTGTTAAGTCTCTACAACCTCCAAAAACAGATTTCACAAAGTCACAAACAGTTTTACCCACTATGTTCCAATTTCTCTGGAAAAATATGGGGGAGAAGCCATCAAATCTTGGAGCCTTATAAGCTCCCATATTAAAAATTGCTTCACAAATTTCATTATATGTTGGCATCAGACCTAGCTGACTTATCTTACCTTAGTCCAGGACAGGAAAGCTTGTCTTTGTTTGGAAAAGAATTGGATCTTCATCCACCACCTAATACAGATTCCTGAAGTGGTCTGTTACCAAATTCTTTAAATCATGTTCCCCCTCAATCCATGATCCCTTTTTTATCTTTTAGTCCCCTGATTATATTCCTTCTCCTTCTAGAAGTAGCTTTTATATGATAGAATTTTGTATTTCTATCCCCTTGTTCTATCCATTGAGATCTTGATTTTTGGAACCATTTCAATTCCTCAAGACAAAGCACTTCTTCCAATTCTTGGTGTAGTTCTTTCTCAAGACGATAGAGGAAGTTTGAGTATGGGTAAGAAGGAGAATTTTGAATGCCATTCAATCTGGCCATTAGCATCTTTTTTCTTTTTTCTACAAACCCAAACACCTCTCTATTCCAAACAGGTAGAATCTCTCTCAGTTTGTTCATGTTGGACTCCAGTTGACTGTTCTCTTCCCAATGGTCAAGAAGGAAAGGTTTGAAATTGTTATGTGACAGCCACATAGCTTCAAACTTGAAGGGACTCTTTCCAATAGAGACAGCACCAGTGGGTTATGGTCCGAATAACTTGTGCGTGGGAGAACCTTTCCACGTGAATTTGGGTCCATTGGCTCCCATATCAGACAATCTACAAGCCATAATTCTATCATTAAACCAAGTCATTCTAGCGGAACTAGATGCAGAACCACCCACTCTCTCATCCACATCCTTATATCGTTAAAATCTCCATATACAATCCATAGAGCTGATATGGATAAAGACATATTTTCTAGCTTTAGCCACAAATTTTGTCTATAATTAGAATGTGGAATTGCATAGACAACTGTTACCAGGAAAGTAGGGGCTCCTAGTACTGAACATTCACAATGCATGAATTGCCGATCTTCTTCAATGATCTTGACAGATATGGCAAGAGAATTCCAAGCTGCTATTATTCCACCCGATCTCCCCTCACTTGGGATATATCTAACTTCATCATAGCCCAAGTTATTCAGAGGAGGAATATGCGAGCCTTGCTGACATTTAGACTCAGACAAGAAAATCAAAGATGGCTTTGGGCCATTAGTAACTAGACTTAAATTTTTTAGGAAATGCCTATCTCTGGCACCTCTAATGTTCCAGTATAGGATCTTGTCCATAAAAACATAGATAAAAAATGACCCACTCAAATTCAACCCATTTGCGTTTCCGGGACTAAAGAACCATCACTCCCAGATTTTCCTTCTTGTCCATTTGGATCTGGGCTTTGCATGGTCAGCCCATCACCTAGACCACCCTCGTCCCCATCTTCCTGCATAAAATCCCCTGGATCTATTGGGCCCTTGTAGGGATATTGGGCCCTTAAAGCCTCTCTTGTTTGTTCATCGTCATTACTCTCCATCATCCTCTCATGTGTTGGCCCCACAACATCCTCTCCCATAGTAAGTAGGAGCATGTGGCCTTCATGCGAATAAGCATCTTTCCTTTCATTCCTCGATCGTTTTTCGGTCCTTCTAAAACTGCTAACCTGCTGCACCTGAGCACCCAGTGAATGTTGCTCCACTCCCTCTGGCACCTCCTCGGTCCTGATATGCTTTTTGCCTACGCCCACTACTCTCCCTCCCTCAGTGCAGTGTCTCCTGTACGATTTCGTGATGTCTTTTCTCTCATTTGTAATGCACTAAACTCTTCCTCCACCATTACAGGTGAGACATTCAGATTATCTTCCTTAATGTGATCCTCCTCAGCTAATTGATTGTTTAACACATTGAACCTAGATCCACTCATGACTGATCCCCCCTGCTCTCCAATTCTCTCTCTAGCTTTTCGATACCGGCGTTTCTCAACAACCTTCCATTGCTCAACGACCTCTACCTCGCCTTGATGGTCCTGGCATTAACTCCCTGGAACTTCCTCCCTCTGGTCATCACCACTTTCTTTTCCAACCCGAGAATCCTTCTTCAAGGAACACCCATCTTGCCTGTGGCCATAAACGCTGCACTTTGTACATAGCAGGTGTAGGCTTTCATACTCCAAATAATGGTCCTCCCCATCCAATCTGAAACCAAACATAAGTTGGTTACCCAATTCCACTAACACACAGATTCTAACAAAGTGGCCACGCAACTGATAGGAGGTGTTCATGTCCACCTTAATCGTCTTTCCAATCCGATTGCCTATACAAGTTAGAGCCTCCTCATCATAATACTCCAAAGGCACCTTGGGGATCCTGACCCAAACAGCTACCTTGGAAATGGAAGCTTTATGGGGCTTGAAATTAGGCTCCCAAGGCTGAATTGTTAGGTAGTGATCAAAAAGCATCCATGGACCTCCTGTTAAAGCATTCAGGAAATCCTCCTTATTGGTGAATTTCACAACGAAATATCCATGCCCAATGTTGATTACATTCACGATTCCTCTCTTAGCCCACATACTTTGAAGTCTCTGCACCAGTGTCTTGTAGCCTATTTGTCTGCCGAGTAGCTTTACAATAACCGTTGTTTTCCATACTCTATAAATTTTCTTTTTCATCCCCTTCGAGAAAGAAAAGGTTGGAAAGTTTCTATGAGGATCCTCTATGGTTACAAATTTCATTTCCTCATTTTGTTCTCCCTGCATACTTGTATCTTCATCAAACATGGACTCATCTGATAGCTGGTACTCTGCCCCATGACCATTGTTCACTTCCTCCTGACTAATACCTTTGAGTTTGTCTAAAAAGGAAGTTCCTCCTTGCTTATAAACATTCGACATATTTCCCAGATTAGGCCAATTTGCCTCTGCAAGACTTCCCCCTACGCATTCATTGCCGTTCTTGACCTTCTTGGCGCTGCGCCTTAGTAAATCTTCCTCTTCGCTGGATGCCAATGGTTGCACCATTGCCGTTCTTGAAGCTCCTCGACATTACTTCTTGAAGCACCTTGAAAGTCAGAAGTCAGCCCTTCCTTCCCACTTGCTTATTCCCTTCTGTTCCCAACCAAAGAAAGAAGTTTACAATCCTTTATAATACAATATGTTTTTTGTCTATGACATAAATTTTTTCTCTTAGTAAAACTTTCTACCTAATTAACTAAACTCCTCTAGCTAATGATTTTTATCTATAATCATTTTGATATTTTACAAAAATATATAATTTTAGTTCGATAAAGTTATTATTAGGTGTTTATAATAAAGATATGAGCTCTAATATTTGGAAAAAAAAATAAAAAAAGAAAGAGTGGTTGGCTTAATAACTCGGCTTCTAAAGAGAACTATATTTTCAAAGTAAGCAAGCTTTGGGTCCTTATATGTAATTTTCTCCAGAATCTTATGAATAGCGTCTAAGACGTGTGCAGTGCGTGTGAGAAAGAGTCACCCATGAACACCCTCATTATTCACCGGCGTTAACCTAAGGATAAATAGTTAAAAATATATACGCTTTTTTAGTTTTTTGTTTTGGACAAAAATTTGAGACTTATTTTTTTTAAAGTTACTGGATAAACACCTATCCCCTTTCATCACCATCCACCTCACAATCAATAAAAAAAACTGAGACCAGAAACTTGAGATCTTTTTTTTTTTTGCCACATTGAGATCAAATTATATGGAAAGCAAGTTTTGGATTTGTTTTTTTCGCTTTATTTGCTCTTTCCTTTTCCAACTACCATATAAAACGCAGTCCAATTTGCCTATACAATTATAATTCCTCTCCTCGTTGAGAGTTCCAACCCTCTCATTGCTGCCCATTTCTCTTTTGTTCTTGGCAACCCGTGTCTGAATTTCTCTCCAGCTTCAAGTTTTTTGTTTCCGAAAATCTAGGTTCGGTTTTTATCCGTTTATTGTTCCATTGCAGTGGGTTCGAAATCTAATTGCGATATGCTCCTGGGTACACTTTATCCACATTGAACTGGGAGAGTTTTCGGATTGGAGGTTGAAGGGGAGAGAAAAGAAATCAATTTGGGGGATTCAATTAAGAAATTGGGAAAATGGGTTTGGGAAATTTGGGGAAATAGTGTGCGATACAGTCGTGAAGAGCTTCGTGATTTGAGTGCCCATATGAGGATGCCCGCGACGGACTTTCAAAGTTCGTCTCCTTCGTTTGGCCGCTTGCTTATGAGTCTTCGTCGCGATCACGTTCAAGTTCATTCAATGGACGGGTCGGCTACACCTCAGCATCAAAACCCTAATTTGGAGCAGGAGCTCGAGTCATTTCAGAAAGAGGCCACTGACAAACTTTTGGATCTCTCTTCCGTTGGACAGGATGATTTGCTTTCCCTTTCATGGGTATTGAAGTTACTTGATTCGTTTATCTACCTTGAGGAAGAATTTAGTTATATTCTTCAAAGACATAGAGCTATAGTGTTTAAACCTCCGGTTAATCGCATGATGAGTGATTTCTTTGAGCGCAACGTGAAAGCCCTAGATGTTTGTAATGCGATACGAGATGGGATTGATCAGATTCGGCAATGCCAGAAGCTATTGGAGATTGTTCGTTGTGCTCTGAACAATCAGAAGAGTATCAGTGAGGGCCACTTTCGTCGTGCCAAGAAGGCACTCATTGAATTGTCAATTGGGATGCTTGATGATAAAGATTCAAGTGCATCTCCGGCACAAAAGAACCGATCCTTCAGCCGCAACACTGCCGGCAGGGATCATCATTATAATCATCAGCATCGTTCCACAAGTCATTTTCGATCACATTCATGGAGTGTCTCACACAATTGGTCTGCTGCAAAGCAGCTTCAAGCACTTGGGAACAGCTTGAATCCCCCAAGAGGAAATGATCTAGTGTCTTCTAACGGGCTTGCAGGGCTTATTTTCACTATGAATTCAATTCTGCTGTTTGTAATGTGGACTCTTGTCGCGGCAATTCCATGCCAAGACCGTGGACTCCTGGTCCATTTTTCTATTCCAAGGACTTTTTCATGGGCAGCACCATTACTATCAATGAGTGAACGGATTATGGATGAGTCGAAAAGGCGGGAGAGGAGAAACTCTTGTGGTTTGCTAAAGGAGATTCATCAAATTGAGAAGTGTACTAGGTTGATGAATGAATTTTCCAATTCAGTTCATTTCCCATTGACAGAGGAGACAGAAGGGGAGATCAGGCAGAGAGTGCAGGAGGTTTCACAGGTCTGTGAAGCTTTGAAATATGGACTCGATCCGTTGGAGGGCCATTTGCGGGACGTGTTTCATAAAATTGTGCAAAGCCAAACCGAGAGGCTTGACACTCTAGGTAGGCTAAAACATCATGAATCTTGAGTAACATCTTGTACTCAATCATTTGGTCCAGAGTCTTAAAAATGCAAGTGGAGACAATAACCTGATTTTGCTTCCCTGGAGAACAAAATGAAGAAGCTGCAGGTGAAACGAGAATAATGCCAATAATGGGAAGGGGCAGAGATTTCTTTTAATTTTAAAACTCCTAAGATGTACAGAGTTTAGGATATTTTGAAGTTGTCATTTGACGTCCATTCTGTTTTGTCTTTCTTCCCTGTTTTGGCTTTTACCTTGTGGTGCTGCTATTGTAATCAAATTTCTCGGTATAATGCTTCAATCTCGTTGTAGCTGATTTTGTCCATGAATATATGTAAAAGGTGAATTTTTCTTTTTGATTCATATACTACTTTTGTTTTGCTTTTCTGTAAATTGATATCTGAATGACATAGATATTGGTCAAGCATTTTCTTTATTCCACTCCCTACAATTTCTGTTAGGAAAAAATGGTCTAAGAAAAAGTTGCCCATAGCAGAGTCAGTGTTAAAATTTTTATTGAGATTGTATTCCAGAGTGTGTTTTCCTTCTGAAATTCTCATTGGAAAACTCAGAAACTTGTTCCTGTTTCCTTCATTCGCCTATTCTCAGAATTTTCCCTTTTCTCGATCAGTGGGAATTTCACAACCAAGCATTGTCCAATTCCATTGATGATTTGGTTGGGTTGCTAATTTGTGACTTTTCAGTCAAGTCAACGAAGAGGTCTGTTGCCAGCCAGAATCGAATAGATTTGTAAAGTGACATGAGCTTGACTTCGTGGTCCTAGATTAATGTTTTCTTGATAAAACCCTTTTTAATTGAGATTTTCAGGTATTTTCCATTTTGGATAAAATCAGACATGGCTTTCAATGCACAAAAATGAGGTGTATTACTTAAAACTTGTAAATAGTACAGTGCATCTAATATTTGATGATTTGCATCCTAATTTATCTGTTCATATTAAGAAGAATGCCAACCCTAACAATTACTTGGAAGTTTCACTTAATCATAATCATAACGAAGCTAAGTGCAGGTCACTTAAATCGCTGGAGGTTTGAATATGACTCTCCAATCTCCTGGGTATTGAACACACACACTCCGAATGCAATCAAAGTTTTGTGCAATGCTGCTGCTTATAGCAAAGCAAATTTTCTTGTGTTAGAATTTAAAGTATTAGCTAATCCTGCAAATGTCTCATAATCTGTTCTTTTTTGCTTTCTATATAATCTATCTCTGTACTCTGCAGATATTGTTTCGCTTTACAACCCAACTATTTCTTTCCAGTTCAATGCAACACTGGCTTGATTCTTTCGTTTGAATGAGCTATAGAATGTAACGTTCTGCATTGGCGCGTGAACAAATAAACTTCCATGTGGATACATAATGCAAAGCACCCAAAGGTTAGTCCAACTTCCATCGTGGTTAAGGTTGGATCAACTGTTGTAGGCATGCAATTTAAAAGGTTAAAAGGGAAAATTATCTTTTGACCCTTATAGTTTTGATTTGTAGTAACTCAATCTTTAAATATTAATTCAATGAAATTTAATCTTTATACTTTTAACTCATTTGTAGCTCAGTTCTTGAACTTTATTTGATGAAACTCAGTCATTATAGCTTTGACTATTTAAAATATTAGTCCATATGTATTTTTTTTTTCCAGAAAAATATTAGTCCTTATAGTTTAGAAAATAAAATGATATATTTCAAAAAACTTAAGGACTAAGTTCAAATGGTTGCTGGTATAGGAACTCAGTTGTAGCAAATGGAAATTCAACGACTGTGTTTCAATTGAATTAAAACTATGAGGATGGAGGTCCACTGAGTTAAAATATAAGGATTGAGTTATAACTGAGTAAAAATTTGAAAGCTAAAAGATTGATTTTCCTAAAGTTAGAATCCAGTTCATGCCAATCAAGGTTAATCTAGTAACTGAGGTCTCTTCGGTGAGTCCTGAGACTCTAATCACCAAAATATTTCATGATGAAAGGGGAAGAAAAAAAAGTTGAGTTGACAAATGGAGCAGAAAATTGAAATTTATATATCATTTACTTGGAATAAGGAGCTAGGTTGTGTCATGTGATGTTCACATTTGTGTCAGTGGCAATGTCTATTTTCATGCTTCATAATCTTAGAAAGAAGTGGTTGTGATGCTAATTGGTCCTATCTCTCATGCTATTGTCTTGAAATACTGCTATAATACATTTATAGCTAATTAACTGCAAAAGTACCTGTGACTGTGGAGAACTTTAACTTACAGAATCAATCATAATACACCCATTTTTTTTGGAAGAATAATAATGCATTTGGTGGCATATAACTTAAAGTTTCAGATTATAAGTTTTGTTTTGTCCCATAGGATGAGATCTTCATTCTTGTTGCTGTGCTGAGGAATTTTTGGAATTTACACAAAAAAAAAGGAAGAAAATAGCTAATGTGAAGTGATAAAGTAAATATCATACATAATAGTCATTGTTTTTTGAAAAGTTTGATTTTTTTTTTTTGAAAAAGCATAATGTATATTACTCTGACATGTGGGATTCCCATAAATGGCCACTCCGTGGTTTGGATTAAAGAAATGTTGGGAATGGAAAGGAAGGGGAAGAATTTTTTTTTTTTTTTATATGATATGGTTAGTATGTGCTGAAAGGGAAAATAATTTGATAGAAAAATTTTGTCAAATGAACATACATTGTCCTTAATAACAAAATATGTAAAATGAAATTTGAAAATATATGTATTTATTAAAGAGGACATTGTGCTTTCACTGACTTCTCCAAATTTTCTGATTAGACCAAAAAAGAAACCCTAATCATGAGTCACTCATGGATGCTCATAGTCAAAGCTACTGTCATGAAAGATGAACCAGCGGTGGCCTTTTGAACTTGTAGCTCAGTGGTTTGTGAAGCATGTTGACTTCTCATTCCATTCCAAATTCTGGGGCTTCTTGTAGCGGCCATGAGATGCAAGTAAGAAGATGAAAGGAGAGCACTGAGGAAGAAGTTGAATGGGGCTTCTTGTTAATTTTATATCGTTGGAAAATGGGTCCCCCCACAAAGAATGATGGGAAGAAGGCTTCCCATGGATGACTAAAAAAATTTACCTACTCTCATGAGAAAATGGTGCACAAAACATGTTTGAGTGATAGAAAATTTGGATTTTCAATTTTCTTCCCAAATTTTCATTAATCCAAACAGACCCTAATATGAGTTGGACGGTGGAAGTGGATCCCACAACGATGAAAAGGGAGCGATCAGCTGCTACCTACCAATCGGTGACTTGCTAGCAGCTGTTTCAAAGACTAATAAACAGAAGTTCCATCAATGTCATTGTAAGGAATTAAACTTTTGAAAAATTTGCATGGAATATCAACCGTGTTTGATCCAATGAAATAGACTAGTCTATTAAATGTGATGAACCTAGATTTAAATCTGCATTGATAGATATGTCCACATTTTGTACGTAACAGCGTCTCGAACTATATTACTTCCATTAGAAAAATAAATGCCCTTGACCCATAAAAACTGAAAAAAGAGAGTAAAATACACTGACCTCTTATACAATGATCTATGATTTCACAACAGTATTTAGAGCAATGCTCAATCACAACATATTGTGCATGTTTGGAAAACAATCTTTCTCAATGGTGCACGCAAATCAAGAAAAAGCATCTGGACATCCGTAAAAAGCATCTTCAAATCCGTAAAATTATCTCTGAATCCGTAATTCCTTACTCCCAACGGATTTTCAAATAAAGATTTAGGTTAGATTACCTCTGGACTAGGTTGAGCATCTAACCTTCAAAAGAAAACATAAATATAAGTTTTTAAATACACTAAACAGCAACTACAACAAACAGCTAAGCAAATAAGGAGGATATTCACTATTCAATAAGATGTATAACCTTGTGAATAATCAATCAAACAGCTAAGCAAATAATTAAGCTAAGCAAAGCAAATAACCTTGAAGGTCGCTTCAAGTTTGTCCTCATTGAATAATTAAGCTAAGCAAATAACCTTGTGAATAATCAATCAAACAGCAGAAAAACCTTTAAGAAATATGCAGAACATGTGACAGTGAGAATTACAAGGCCCCCAGTTGCGGAGACTTGTGAGGATTATATATATAGCGGCCTCTATAAAAGGGAAGGATTCAAATTCAGAAGCCATAGAAAATTAGAGCATGTTTGAATTTATGGTATACAATCACCTACATTCACCTCAAACTGAGATAAAACCCATATTACATATTTAATTCGTAGACTATAAATCAAGTTGAAATGGTAGCTTTTAACCTGAAAAAGCTTCAAACAAGTAGAGAAAAAAAATCCATAAAAGGCTTTTAGATAATTAAACCCAACTTGGGAAAGATCATGCCTTTGTTAATTAACTTCTAGCTTAGCATTTTGTTCATGCTCTTCCTTAATCTTATATAGCTTCGTAACAAAGGGTTTTCTGTTCTATATATCAGTTTCTAAAATCCCGTTGACTTTTTTGGGGAGATATTAATGAAGATAAAACATTATTTAAAAGTATTTATTTATATATATTATTAGAATATATTCAGTTTATAAATCGAATAAATTAAATTAAAAAATAATAATTATACATCTTTTAAAGTAATATATTCAATTTCCTTAATTTTCTTAAAAAAGTTAAACTGACTCTTATATTAAGGAGCGCAATTATTATTTGAGAACAATATATAAATTTTCAACCTTAACATTTTCATGGGTTCTATTGTGGAAGAAAAAATTTAAATGAAGCATGTCCATGTTCACAGAAAAAATATACACCAATTGTTACTGTTAAACAACAGCATATAGAAGAATTTATAGAAACTGGCGAGTGGCAACCAAAAAAAAAAGGTATATGCATGTGTTTGACCAAACTTATATTTCAAAGATTGAAGATTGATTTTTAATTGGAGGTATAGAATCTCTTGTTATAATATAAATTTTATATTTCAAAAGGTATAGAATCTCTTGTTATAATATAAATTTTATATTTCAAAAAGGGGTATAGAAACCTAAGTTTTATTCCAAAAAAAATTATTTATCTAGAGAGATGTTATTTGGAGAACCCAAATCTTCTTATGTTTTGTTATATTAATAAAACTAGAGATCTACCCAGACATTTATATTCGAGGCTTTAAGCTAAAATTGACTATTAACCAAACACATATCATTACAATTATTCATTGAATACTGTACATCTCTTAATATTTCTTTATACACAGCATTTATTGTATTTCACTTTCCATGCTTATTCTCTCTCAAGAATACATACTAATCATTTATGAACGCAACTAGTGTTTCAAGAGAGTTGACCGAAAGCAAAGTAAGCAAAGGCAACATTTACGAGGACTGGTAAGCTTTGAGACAGTTTTGAATGATTTAGGAAATTTTTTTTGAAAGAATCAAATTTATGATGTAAAGGTAGTTTTCAGAAGAAGCCATTCACTCGAGTGAATAAATATTCACTCAGTAATATTATAAAATCACTCCGAAGATTGTTCAAGTTAAAATGAAAGTCATGTGATTTTTTAAAGGAAATTTGAAGTGGTAAACACTTTGACTCGAGTGACAATTAAATCGTTTGGATATCACCGAAAGTTAAAGTTGAAAATTAATTTATTTGATGTATAACTTGATAGTGATCTTAAAAGTTGACACTAGAATCCTTTGTGACTCGAGTGATGAATGCTGAAAATCAATTTTCATAAAGTAACTTTCAGGATGACTCGAGTGACACTAGAAGTTAAGATTTAAAACTAATTTATTTGATGTATAACTTGAGTGATCTTGAAAGTTAACACTTAAAAACCTTTGTGACTCGAGTAAGCTTAGCATTGTTCAAGTGGCAGAACTTGAACAGGTCTCTACTTGGATCATGACTCAATTAAAAATCCTTTTAATATGCAAACTGACTCGAGTAATAACCTTGAAAATTACTGATATAAAACTGATTGTTTAGTATGACTCGTGATTTTCTTCAAAGTTTTTGACTAAACTTGAGTGGCTTTGAAAGTTAAAGGCTTAAGACTTGCATAACTCGAGTGATATAAACTTGACTCGAGTTACACTTCTTTTCAAAACAGTTTTTGAATTAAAAACCTTTTCACAATTTGGATAAAAAAAAACTTTATAACTTAGTTGTAATAGCATGATTCGAGTGAAAACATATAAATCAGTTTTGTTTCAAGAAATAACACAATCAATTGAAATCAAACTCAATTAGTTCCTGAAAAACTAAAACATTTTAGCATAATCTAAACATGAATATTAACAATTATGATAATGCAAAAATCATAAATTTAATTTAAACTTCACAAGGTTAATAATCAAAACATAAAACATCATGTTAATTAATTTAAATTTCCAAAGGTTAGGGAGGTGATATGAAAATGACCAAAAACTTGGGGGTTTTATGTATTTTAACGTTTTTGTGTGTTTTTACCAAACTTGCATTACAAAATTGAAGACTGGCTTTAAGTTGAGGTGTAGAATTAATCAATTGTTACAATATATTTGAAAGAGAGAGATATAGAAATTAGAGATATGAGTTGTGCTTCACTTTGAGTAGGCTCTTCTTCAATGACAGTAGAGTGAGTATTCAAGTTGTGTTAGCTAGTGTGAGTACATCAATCTTTTTCTTTTTTTCTTTTAATATATTACTCCATTGGTTTTTAAGAGTAAACATTAGTTTAAAGGTGTGTTTGGTTCAAATGTAATTCAAATCCACTATGTTTTCAAGATTTATATTTTTCAAAAGTATTCTAATTGATTACATTTGTTATAAAAACTAACATACATTTTTTGCAAATACATTAATTAATCAATTCTCATAATCTTTACATTTGTTTGTGTTATTTAGCTGCTCCATTTAGGATGTAGTACTTCTCATTCCTCTAATCAAGCACGGCCCAAATACTAAAGGCCCAATGTTATTATGAAGGCCCAATAGTGACCTACGTTTATGCATGAAGCAAGAGGACCGTACTCAAAACTTGTATGAGCGGAGCTTCTACTTGACCCAATAATTAAAAGAGGACCGTATTAATTGGGCCAGGCCCAGACCCAGTCTATGAGTAAAGTACTATAAAGAAAACCTAATTCTGTTTCTAGGGTTTTAGAGTGAAGAGCTGTGGCCATCTGCCGAGTACTACCCCTCTGAACCAGGCACAGCCGCATCTGTTCCCTGAATCTCAGCTTCCAAGATGGTGCGTTCTTTATCGTGTTATCCTCTCTTCATCTTATTCCCTGTGTGTTCTTAGAATGTTTGTATCTTCAAATTGTCAGTTTAGTTGGAAGAGTTGTAATCTGTAGTTTTTTGTTTTTTCGATTTTGGCGGCTCCTAATGTACTTGTAGACATCGAATCTTCTCCTTCTTTTGGTTTAGTTTGATTTAGTTTCAGAAAGTTAATTCGAGATCCCGTGTTTGTTTTGTTAGTCTCTGGTGGCGAACGAGGATTTCCAGCACATTCTTCGTGTTCTGAACACAAACGTCGATGGGAAGCAGAGGATTATGTTCGCTCTGACCTCTATCAAAGGTATTGGCAGGCGATTCGCCAACATTTGCTGCAAGAAGGCTGATATTGACATGAACAAGAGGTTTGTTTGTATGGTCTTTCGTATCGCTGATTTGTGTTTAATTTCCGTTGAATTATTTGATGACAGTGCTGCGGTTGAATGACATAGTGTTTGTTCCATCTGCTTTATGTCGTTTTGATATTTAGTGTTTATTGTAAGAAAATTAAAGCTAGAAAGTTTGGTATTTTACTATCAGGGCTGGAGAATTGAGTGCTGCTGAGTTAGATAATCTTATGACCGTGGTTGCGAACCCTAGGCAGTTCAAGATTCCAGACTGGTTTTTGAATAGAAAGAAGGACTACAAGGATGGCAAGTATTCTCAGGTTGTATCAAACGCATTGGATATGAAGTTGAGAGATGACTTGGAAAGGCTGAAGAAAATCAGGTTAATAACTTTTCTGTTGTAGCATTTTTCTTCTATGGTTAGATAATATATTCTGATTGTTCTGTCATGCTCTTAATCGCGTCATCTGCATATTCTTACTGAAACTTGGCTCTAAATCACGGTTAGCATTTTCGTCTTTGTAAGCTTCTTGTTTGATTTATAGATTCTCATTCTCTCATCTGGTGAGTAGGCACCAGACAGACAAAACCACTTGATATGAAATATAAATGAAAATTTTCTTCCGTTCTCTGCTATGTATTTTTAACATTGTCCTTGTCTTTTGTCTTATTAAAAGTCCATGTGAAGGGCAGATTTTCTCGTTGACTCCTTTTGGTGGGATCATTATGTGTATCCAATATCGACTCTGTATTACAACTATCAATTCTGTTTTATGCTTTTAACCTGAAGCTATATGTAGCGTTTGGAGGTTGATTTGTTTAGTTCCACCCATAACATTCTTTGAACATTCCTTCAACTTTATTGGCCAGAAGAACTATCTATTGATCCTTGATTTTGTACAAGGTTGTGAAGTAGATTCTGGCTTGTGAAACATAGAGATGTAATCTAACACTTGAAACTTGTATGCAGGAACCACCGTGGTTTGAGGCATTACTGGGGTCTTAGAGTTCGTGGTCAGCACACCAAGACTACTGGACGTAGGGGCAAGACTGTTGGTGTCTCTAAGAAGCGTTGAGCTAATGCTTTAGTGATATATTTTATTTATCTTTTAAAGAATTAGATATGTGATTGGATAATCAAGTAATTTTTGTTTTGGGAATGCAGTTGAATTTTGTTTTTGTTTGAACGCTGTCGTTTACTACTGCTAGCCATTTGATATGACTCCTTATGAATGTTTT
>JANTPZ010003561.1:0-21292 GCA_025593235.1 Vachellia pachyceras
TTGTTGACCAAGTAAATATTTTCTCTCATGTTCTAACGCGAGAGAAGGCTGGTCGAGGTGGTTGTATCCGGATATATCCCAGATGTGGAGATGTTTGGGCTGTTTATCGAAATTGGTCTGCAGACTGGAACAGATCCACTCCAGATGGAGTGAAGCATCAGTATGAAATGGTGGAGGTTCTTGATGATTACTCTGAGGAGCTTGGTGTTTGTGTTAGTCCCCTTATAAAGCTGGCTGGATTTAAAACAGTGTATCAAACACATACAGACAAAAAGGCCATTAGGTGGATACCAAGAAGAGAAATGTTACGCTTTTCACACCAAGTGCCTTCTTGGTTGCTGAAGGGAGAAACAAGCGATTTGCCAGAAAGATGTTGGGACCTTGATCCGGCAGCAACTCCTGATGAGCTTCTTCATGCTGCAACAAATGCAAATGCTTCATAAGCATCAATGAGACACTTGTTTGGTTTTTGATTAAGCATTTTTCAACACTATTCTAGATTTAACTGTACACTATGCGACACTTGGCTAGAGATCATCAGACATTAACCACTTATGTCTTTTATTAGGGGGTGAAATTTTACTTTTTAATGTGTATAGGTTCCCAAATCTAGGATTTCTTGTTCACTAAGGTTTGCTTCTTTCCCCCATAGGAGCCGTGTAACCCTTGTAAGAATTCTGGACAGCTTGGATCTGCCTGCCAGTAGTAACTGTAGTTCTGGCCAGGAGTGACTGGCAAAGAATTGAAAGGCTTCAAGCCTTGCTAAAATCCTGATCACTGTTCACTTCCACTCTGACTCTACATTCATTAGTTTCAAAATTTTCTTTTCTCTTATCATTAATTCTACAATTTTTCAACAGTTGGAGGATGTGGGCAAAAACTGGAGTTATTTACATGTGATATTGTGTATTATTGCAAAACAGCATCTTTGAGATGGGAAGCTTATTACTCTTAAATGCTATTATGATCTAGATATCTGTGTTAAATTGTGCTTTTATCAAATGAAAGTGCCACGAAAGAATTAATGACACACTCGATCTGTATGTGAAGAGGAAGGGGACCAAAGACTAATTACGCATCCCCATTCCCAATCGGCACTTGTTCAATTTGAGCCAGAGGTTGAAGTTGTGCTTTCAAGATGCATAACCCTTGGTTCATCCATTACAAATGCACATGGAATTCATGCCCGTCCTCTTGCATTGATCTTCTGGACATTGTGGGTCTTATCACATTGCGTTCGCAAGTCTTTTTCGCAAACTTCAACCTCTCCCTGAAGAACACTCAGGTATTTTCAACTTGCTCGAATGTCTATGCTTCATCAGCTTTGTTCTGTTATTAAATGATGGAGCAAATTTTGTCTTCTCTCTCTGGTAGCTTGCATTTGGATATTTATGACAATTTTTTCTTTGGGATATTTATTAGGTTCAATCTATCTAGAATATCAAATTGTTTCCATTTCCGTTACCTGTCATGTTCATCTGTCCATTCTGATTCTGGCTGAGGAAGCATTGGTTATTGCACAAGGTCCAGTTGTAAAGGTTTGTTAATGATTGAATTGCTCATCTGTCCTTTCAAATTCTGTCATGTTAATGATTAAATTGCTTTGTTAAGGTTTGGACTTGATATAATATTATCCAAGTACTTCACTCTTTCTTGTGACAGTTCAAGCTTCAAACTTTTGGGATTAGACTATTGGAATATGTTTCTGATGGCCTGTTGGTGGGGCTGCAAAATTTAGTTTTTATTTTGATGAAACGTTTAGGGGAAAAAAACAAACTACCGATTAAATGAAATAAAGCAAGAAACTTATTTGCAAGAAGTTATTATAAATTTGAAATGTGTAGCCCTGTGCAGCTGTATAGCACTTTTGAATCAAGTGAAGCCATTTATTTTCCTGGCAGGTAGTTTCCTTCGACAGTCGACACCCAGTTGGTTTATTGTGGGAGACCAATAGATCTTGCATGGATGATTGAAGGCTTTCGGCTCCTAGGACTCTGGATTCTTGAAGCCTGAGAGGAAGCTTCTGCATAATCTATCTACAGAGGATTTCAGATTGGCTTTGAAGAAGTTTGTTTCTTCCAATACACCTGCAAATCACGGTGTGCAACCTGATTGCATTTCTTACCGTTTCTTCCAAGAAGTAATCGGTTTTACTTGCGAAAAATAAGGGAAAGTCATTTTTACCATTTCTATAATGCAGATACATTTTTTTTGTTTTTATCATTTTATTTTTCCTTAAAATTATCATATATAAAATAATATATATGAAAATGTGTTATTTAATGATATTCATATCTTTTTAAATAATTTTTAATCAAAACTGATTTCTCAAGTATTTATGTAAACAAGTTTTCCTTTTCATAAAAAATCATGTCTGTTACTGTTTATTTAAATATAAATCACTTCTACGTAGAATTTTTTTTTAATAAGTATTCGGTCAAAAAGTTTCTATCGCTTATTCAAGTTGTTTAACTTTCCTGTGTGAAAAATTGGCCTTCATCACTTGACTTCAGGGAGGATCGGAAAATCTAAGCTTAATGATGTCAATTCCAAATGTATCAACAGCCAGACTTTGGATTGAAATATGCCCTCTTACGCATCATCTGAGTATTAGTGGCGTCACTGACATCATGGCTGTCTGCAAAGTTTAAACAGATTCAGAAGGAGCAGGCTTTAATGCTCCCTCAAAAGCCTCCACAGACAAAAGGTGACTTACTGGCGGTAGCATGCAAGTCCTCGTCATCGTCAAGCTACAGACAAATCCTCCTGTTCTTTTTACAAGTACCATGACATCGTGTAGTTTAAGTGGTAAAGGTATTGAACTAGTTTAACCATATGTTATGAGTTCAAATCCTGATGATGGAAATGCAGTTGCGATTAAATAAAATACTTGGTATAGAGTTTTGTCTCCCGCAAGAGACCCACTCGGCTTAAAACTGGATTAATCTGGATTTCAGCAT
Organism: Vachellia pachyceras; assembly: GCA_025593235.1. Taxonomy (NCBI): domain Eukaryota; kingdom Viridiplantae; phylum Streptophyta; class Magnoliopsida; order Fabales; family Fabaceae; genus Vachellia; species Vachellia pachyceras. The sequence continues at coordinate 2,961 of JANTPZ010003561.1, forward strand.
AAGATATCAGATAGTTTAATAAAAAAGTATTATCATGTTAAAAATAATGTCTAAGAAATTACGGGACATTTAATGAAAAACATCTATTTTGATGAAAATTCAAATCTTAATATATATCATACTATGAATTATTAGCATATTCCCACGTGCTCAACCCCATTGTCAATCTTGTAACCAGTTGGGTTCATGCTAGGGCTCCATTACAGACACCCCATTCCAATGCCAATAAACTTAGACATAGTGACATTTTGCAAATTCGAAATGGACTTTAGCTACAGTTTAAACAATAATCATTTTTTTTCTTGCAGACGTATCTTCTATGAACAACAATCAAATCAAACTAGTTTTAATTTTCAGTTGTTTTTTTTTTCACTTGATGTACAAAATACAAAGGAAAAAAAATTGAATACCATTATTAGAAGGAAAATTTATTTGCACCTTTTTTGGGTATTGAATGGATTCCATTTGTGCATGACTTAATAGTGTAGATTATATATGATTTATATTTAGGTAAATTTAGATGACACAGACAATTTGATAAATTAAAACGTATTTGGATTATATAAATAAAAAGTTTATTTAGATGTAAAAATGATTGGACATGAGTATTATAATATGTATATAAATTGACAAATTTAAGAAAAATACTAAAATTAAAATTATAAAAGAGTTTATGTATAATGGAGAAGAATACTTTTTTACTAAAAAACAGTTAAAGCATTAGATATATCTAATGGATACACACACATATATTTAAATTACAATTAAAAATAATTAGAATATTACATTTTTTAACTAAATAAATGCTAAATATATTGTATGATCAGCCCTGCCAAAATAAATACAATTCCAAATAATTCCTACAGAATAGAGAAATTGAGAAGTGATTTCATGTGAATGAGACAAAAAACAAAGAAAGAAAGAAAAGAAAAATTTCCGATGCTTTACGTTTTTTCATTTGTTTTTCAATTCTATCCTCTTTAAGACTTCAACGCAGGGTGACCTCGTCTCATCGTCGAACCTCAAATCCCAATTCACTCACTCCACTGCCGAATACCTTCCCCCCACTGTCGAATGTGGAACGGAATCAGCAATCTTGGAGTTCATCCTCATTCGCGGCCTGTCATCATCGTTTCTCAGCGTCTCAATCCCTCTCCCTAGCCTTCGATTCCGACATTGGCGCTGAGCATGCCGTCGCTCGTGGCCGTTGTGTTTTCTACTACACCATCTCATCTTTTCCTCCGTCACTGTTGCTCGTGAGCCACGTCGGTGAGACCGCGATTTCAACACAGGAACTCACCAACTGCTTGCATGCACCCATCGGCCAGAGAAAAAAAGGAAGAGACCCAAAACATGAGGGAAGAGACGATAACCAGCGCACCGGGAAGCTAAAGCGCCAAAAAGTTGCTTTTAAAAAGGGTCAGTTTAGGATATAAAAAAGAAAGTTTAGTTTAGAGTCCCAAGTCATTTTTTTGACAAAACGCCGTTGCAGGACACACTTATTAAGATAAAAACTATATCAAAATTTATAAAAATCATCTTGAAATTCATAAAAATTATCTTAAAATTCGTAAAACCATCTCAAAATCCATAAAATCTCTCAGAATCTGTAAACTAATTTTCAAACACAAGCTAAGTTTTGGCTGGAATGAGCTCTCGAGGTAAAAGAAACTCATTCTTAGATGTAAAAAAGGCCTCAAACCTACCGATATCTGAGAGACAGGACTGCGATAATTTGTTGGATTTGCATCTATTCGTCCATAGGAAGGAGGCCGCAGAGCCCCATTCCTGCGGCATCTGTAGTTCGATTTGAGCAAGGGCTTGGCTTTGAGGGTAAAGTTGTATTTTCAGAGCGCATGACCTTTCTATAGTAGGTGGCGATACGATATCTATTGTTATTAATGGAAGCACGTGGCATTTACGCTCGTCCTCTTCCTGCGTAGACCTTCGAGGCATAGTGGGTCTTGTCGCGGTGGGTTCGTATTCCCTCGCCCGAGTCTTTCTCGCGATCCGGTAACTTCAGCTTTACTTGCTTCATTCCAATTCGGTTCCTCTATTGATTTGACGAGCAAATGCTGTCCCCCCCCTCTCGTGGCTTTCATTTGGATATTTGCGATGGTATTCCTTTCTTCGGGGATACTGGGTTTGGTTCATTCTTTCTGGAACATTAAATTGTTTTGATTTCCTTATTGGTCTCTTCTTTCTGATTCTGGCTTAGCATCGATCATTTCATGAGTTTCAGTTGTTGAATTCAACTTTATCTGCGCCATTTTTTAATTATTTAATCACTTTGTAAGGGTTTGGACTTGATATTTTGCTGTGATATTATATATGTTCTTTATTCTGTCTTATGACAGTTCAAGATTCAAACTTAACATTTCGGATTAATCTATTGAAATATGCTTCTAATGGCCTTTGGTAGAGCTGCAAAATGTAGTTTTTGTTTTTGTAAGATGTAGAAGCAAAATATAAACAAAGCCTTGATGAATGAGATAAAGCAAGACTTCTTTGCAGAAAGTTATTATAAATTTTAGATCAGTAATTTTTGCAGCAGTGTAGTACCTTTTGAATTCAGTGAATCCATTTTTTATTTTTCCCCTCGGGTAGATAAATAACTACTATCATTGGTTTATTGTGATTGTGAGAGACCCTTAGATCTTGCATGTATGATTTAAAATAAACTATTGCCATTTTGCCTTCGTTCTGCGTTTTATTCCTGACCATACATGCAATAATCAATGGCTTCACTCTCACAATAGACTGGTGTTCTCAGTAGATAACCCCTTAGATTTTATTATATATAAGGTATATGCAAGCATTTGAAACAAATTGAAGTTTTAATGTGAAGACAAAATTAGGAATACAAATGATATTCAACCAAGAGTTTCAAATCATAATTTTTAAACAGATAGAGCCAACCATTCATCTCCTCAACGTATGTTCATGTGGTATCTTCTTTGATGCTCTTGCTAATCAGTAGGAACATGCTAAAGGTCCCGGAACATCAAGTTGCTGGCCATCTAGCTGTAGAAGGTCATCTCGGTCCTCTCATAGATGATTCTGGTCGCTTCTATAAGCCTGTTCAAAGTGGTAAACGTGGTTCCCAGGAGTTGGAATTCTACAAATCTTTTTATTCTGATGCCAGGGTTCCTGATCACATCCGCAGATACTTTCCTATCTTTTATGGTACCCAGGAAGTCAATGCATCTGATGGGTCTGGCTTGCATCCTCACCTGGTCTTACAAGATCTTGTCTCCAGCTACAGAAGTCCGTCCATCGTAGATATTAAGATTGGTTCCAGGACATGGTATCCACAAGCTTCTAAAGACTACATCCAGAAGTGCATGCAAAAAGATTTAGAAACTTCTAGTCTCTTATTGGGTTTTAGGATATCAGGATTGAAGGCCTTTGTCTCCAAGGATTCTGGATTCTGGAAGCCTGGGAGGAAGCATGTGCAAAATCTATCTGCAGGGGATGTCAAATTGGTTTTGAAGAAGTTCGTTTCCTCTAATGCACCTTCAAATCATGGTGTGCAACCTGATTGCTTTTTTGTGTCTGAGGTTTATGGTGGTTCTTCTGGAATTTTGGCACAGCTCTTGGAGCTCAAGGCATGGTTTGAGGTTCAAACCATTTTCCATTTCTATTCTTCTTCAGTCCTTCTCATTTTTGAAAAGGAATCTGTGCTCAATGGAAAGAGTTCAGGTGCGGCCGTTAAACTTGTTGATTTTGCACATGCTGTTGAAGGAGCAGGTGTCATTGACCATAATTTCCTGGGTGGGCTTTGCTCTCTAATAAAGTTCATTTCAGATATTGTAGCCTCTCCAATTGAGAAGTGCATTTCGAATGGGAATGACACTAAAAGTGAAAAATGTTCAGAAGAGTCCCTTTCTTCTGTGAAAAGTTAGCCTTGATCACTTGACTCCAGTGAGGATTGAATAATAGTCTTGATCACTTGACTCCAGTGAGGATTTGAATAATCTAAGCTTAATGGGTGTCATTAATTCCAAATGTATCAACATCCAGATTCAACATTATTTGCAATGAATAATGCCCTCTTAGGCATTGTCAATCCTTCATATTGTTTCTTCCATTATTCAATTTCTGATTCTGAATATTGGTGGCGTTAATCTTTTGGATTATAACTCTGTTATATGCATGTTGTGATTGAATTATGTTCCTTTTGGTTAGAGACTTCTTTCTTTACTGCTTTTCTCTGGTTCTGGATACAAGTTTTGTTAGTGGTATGATACTCATGATTTGTTTTCATTTCTGTGGCCTGACGGTGTTTGCCTGAGACATTCTTTCAAATGAAATAAGAAAATGTTGTAATTAATTTCTTACGCTAATGCGTATTTTATTCAAGAGACTGGAAAACAGCATGTAGCTTGTTGTATACTTTTCTCTGCATTATCCCTAGTTTTCATTTTCATCCTGGATGGGGCATCTGTATGTAGCTTCACTTGAGATAATATATTTTTGTTCATTTCCCTATGCAGCAAACCAAAACTTCCATAAAAATTTTCTAGGTATTCCGTGAACATGATCTTCCTTGTTCATGAGAGGACTTATTTGGACTAACGATGATAAAGGTAACTTTTATTCTAACTAATTTTTGCAAACTGAAATTAAGGTAATAGTTAATTAGTATAGTATCTTTGATGTTTGGATATGTTTTTACAAATAAAAAAAATTTTAGCTTAGCATAAACTTGTTAAAATTATATACTCCAAGGTCAGTTTTAAAAGTTTAAATATGAAGAAAGTAAAAAAAGTTAGTTCAACTTAACTTTTGACTGACAAGTTCATTTTCTCACAAATCATTTCAAACATCTTATGTTGGGTCAAATTGGTTTTTCAGGGTAGAATAGTTCATAGCTTCATGAGGGAGGAACGACCACGGAGATAATAGAAGAAAAGGAAAGGAATGATTAAAAAGGCATGGCTGTTCATTGTGATCTAATCATAGCCATAACAAAATTAAAGGTCAGCAAAATGTTGCAGGTAACTAACTGCAAGGGTGTGCTATCAGACATGGAAGTTCTGGTTCTCAACTATGGTTTTCCAATGTAAACAAATCATTCAAGTGATTTGAACCAAACATGCATGTCATGTTAAGAGATTACGAAAGCATTTTGTAATTTATGGTTTGTTTGGATAGAGTTTAGGTGAAAGATCACTGTCCCAAGAGACAAGTACCAATGGGTGACCTAGAATTTGAATATGTATTGTCCCACACGTCCTCCTCTCAGTTCTATGAATTTGCGTTCATTCACGAATTATAAATGGGAACACAGATGATGAGATGTTATTTACATTAATCTCATCCTTTTGGCATTCACCTATTCAGCCCTTGGTAAGGAAATTGAATTAAACTGGACCTCAAAAAATTTTGTATTTTGAATTAATGAAGTCTGAATCCGAATGCCTCTGCAATACATAGAGTAGAAAGGAATGGTGAAAATAATGAAATGGGTTTGACCAAAAAAAATAATGAAATGGGAAAAGGAAAGGATTTACCGGATAAACAATAAAATCACTTCTTAATATAATATTCAATTAATTCTTTCGAAAGATTAAGGAAGCTAAATGTATCATATAGTCATATTAAATAATGATATTTAATATAAAAATTGAATATCTTATATTGGAGTTTAAATGTAGGAGAATGAAGTACATGTCCTTTGTCTCTCTTCAAAAGAAACTTATTTGTTACATCAAAGTCGTTTTCCTCCCTCAGAATCGGCTCACTTCTGTTGGACCCATGATTAATTGTTGGTTCTAAACCTACTAAGAAAGAAAACCAGTCATCCTTTACGTCTTAATCTCAATTCTTGCCTTAATCAAATCCAATTAATTCACCTCCAATTATATATGCCTTTCATAATATACACAAATTTTAATAGGCCCCTTCACTTGCTAGCTCTATTTCCAATAAGTACACAAAATTACTTAACGTTTTCAATTAGTTCATATACACTTTAACACATCTCAAATAGATTAGTGTAGGGTAGTATTATTATTTTTCCTCACTTTGTCCCTAACTAAGGGGTATTTAGTGTTTACATTCATGTTACTGATAAAGGGAGTGAAGGGGTATTAATATTAGAAATTTACTATCAGATCTCAAATAGATAAATTAATGAACAAAAAATCCCAAAGATTGACAAAATTACCATTAGGTTCTGGCAGTAACTAGTCCGGTTGTCATCAACAACTTGAACAACTATAGCTGAGATCTAATCGTAAATTTTCCAATCTTTAAGACATTTTGTTTATTAATTGGGTTATTTGGGATTTGATGGTAAATTTCCCTATTAATATCACATCGAAATAGTATAAATTAATAAAAAATTCCAACATGATGAATATATATTCAGGAGTGAAGGCAAATTTTGGGGGAAAACATTATGTGGTGTGGGCAGTAGCGGAGCCGGGACCTCAAACCAGTGGGGGCAACTTTTTTATTTTCAAGCAAATAACAATAAGTTTCTAGTAGAGATAATTTGAGTGGGTTCAAATCTTAAATATCAGTGGGTGCATAATAAAAATCTTATAGTTATTTACATGTAACAAAAAAATTTCAGTGGGGGCATTTGCCCACCCTGAGATTAATGTGGCTCCGCCACTGGGTGTGGGCATCAAATTATGGAACAAGACATGAATATAGAAGGCAGCACAAGAGGCTTCAGAGAAGAGACAGCAACGTAGGAGCCAATGGATAAACCAATAAACACAAACAAACAATCAAACAACAGTCTGCATGTTTACATCAACTGTGTCTTTTTACAAAATTCTTCATTTGGTCACTTTCCATTGAACTTAAAAGTCAGCTTAAGTTCATAATTCTACCACCTATGTGGCTTATTTAAGGGGCAAAAACCTATCAATGTTATATTTTTTAAAGTGACGCATGAGAAAGCAATGTCCACATAAAAAGTTAAAATATTTTTTTTTATATTTCCATACTTTAGTTCTTATTTTCTTATATATTTTTATCCTCGCAAATACGAAAAAAGTGGGATTGATTTAATAAATGGCGTGAAAAGAAGGAAGAAGCTATATATATATATATATATAAACACACTGCAAAATGAGTTGAACGAGGGTGATCACATTCACATTCACGACCACATACATTAGGTCAACGTTGCCACTTGCGAATGTGGCCCCAACATAAAGAGGCGCAAGTCAACGTAACGTAGGCCACGCCCCGCTCCATGTGCTCCACGTGTACACTCACTCAATTTTTGACTTATTACTTTTAATATTTGAAATTATTATTCATAATCCATCTCACCTTCCAGATTAACAGCCACTTTCTAATTCTAATCACTTTCTATACAAACAATGCTACTCTTATTCTATTTATAAAGAAAATTTTATATGGTCATATTTATAAATCATGTTATTGAATTTTTCGTATAAAACATCTTATATTTATGACTAGACGGAGCATCTCTATTGAAGAAAAATTAAAAATCATTGTTCACCCGTTGCATTTCATTTTTTTCCCAAAATAACGATTCTAACAATTTCTTTTATTTTTGAAACCTGTCCTAAAAAAGTTATTTTACAGAAACTCCTAATGTAAAGCATAAAAGTAGAGAATAAAATTAAAGACTTTTTGTGTGTGCATGGCTGCTGGTACATACCATCTTTATAAGATAGCACCAAACATCGTTGATTTGCTTCAATTACCAACCACTTGTAGTCTTCTTGTTGTTTTTTTAAAGATGGAATGTTTCAAATTAAAGAAGTTACGAATATACAAAGAAGAAAAGAGAGAAGTGAAAGCTAAGGGGAACCTAAACTATTGTCCTGATCGTATCTAAAAAAAAGTCCTAATTTAAGAGATAAAATGAAGGATATAGGATAAGGAGCTTCACATATAAGATCTTTGAATATATGAAAAATAATCTTTATGCATGATTGGATCTCATCTTTGACATTCTTAACCCCAGAAATGAAATTGGAGTTCCTTTTCCTCCTCAACCTTTTTGACAATGCAAAGCAATACGTGCTTCTTTGGAATAACGTTTTCAAAAACCAAACGCACGTTTAATAGTGTTTTTTCGTAAAACGAGATAACCTCTTTCACATATTTACCTCGGTTTGTGTAAAAGTACTTCTCTACCGTGTTTCTAAATAGGCATACAAATAACGATTGATCACTACTGCAGGATTACTAGCTCTATGTGCATTATATATAGGATTGTGTGCGTGTTTGAGAATCTTGGGAGGATGATTTTACATAAGTCGAGGTACGTATGTGAGATGATTTTTATCTCGGTTTGCGTGTGTGATAAACAAACAAGCACACACATATTTGCTGATATGCATAGCTAGGTTGATTGTCATCAGCACTGTGCGCTGCATGTCATATATATATATATATATATGGGACATACATGACTACTGTGACGAGCCGTAGGAACTTCTGTGAATTACAAAGTACAAACTACATATAGACAAATGGGGATAAAAGGAACCATGTCCACAGAATGCTGCTGCCTCCATGACATTGCATCCAACCAAACAGCCTATCAGATATGATGCTCCCTCTCATCCTTGTTATTCTACTACACTAACTACCAACTCTCGGAGATTGAGGAACGATAATCAAGTCATTAAATCTGTTCATTATTGATAAAGATCAATTAATAACAATGATAAGATCAATGAAAAGTAACAATAATTAAATGATGAATTAGTTGAGGGCTTCATATCTGGAACCAAACTTTTTTAGTTGTCATCCTCCAATGAGTATGTGAAGTAATTGAACTCGTTTGAGAACGCGGTAGAGAAATCCTTTTACGTAAGGCGACGTATATATGTGAATGAAATTATCTCGTTTTACAAAAAAAATTATTGAACTGACTTTTGAGCTCTCTATAAGTGTTATCAAACAGGACCATTATAATAAACTCGGTTTTTAAAGGGTGTTGGCATAACTTTTATTTTAATTTCCTCTGAAATTTTAACAACCCAAAATCCAGCTCTTAACATCTTTCTCTGTGTTGCAAATTATCTCATATATGATAATATTGAGTATAATCCAATTCTTCTAGGTCTTAATTAGAGGAATTTTTTTTAAAGAAAATGTAGCATGTTGTCATCCATGCAATTTAAACTAACAATATCAGTCAGGACTGTTACAATTTTTACTACTTAATACAAATTTCACTTATATCCATGAAGCATCCTGATCAATGAATGGTTTAAAGTGAGTATTATGTAGAACATGTATAAATAGTTTAGCTTAACAAATGTAGAAAATTATATTTTAGTAATCAATAACTCTATCAATGTCGTGATAAGGTAAGGATGGATGCTAGTATCATTATATTGGACTTCGGAGGCGACAAGGTTGGCGCGTGCGCTTGCGATGCAGTGAAGTAGCGTGAGAGAGAACAAACACGGAAACGCGCAGCAGGTATGTAATTCCAAGCTGAATAGGCAGGTGACCATAAAGAGACGAGTGGTATTTCTCTCTCCTCCCTCGACTTATTTTATCTTCCCACCTCTCTCATCGTCACTCTCTCTCTGTCCTTGTCTGATGTCTACTTACTCTCAAATGGAGAATTTCTCCGTTGATTTTTGACTGTATATCCGACCCTTTGTGCACGGTAAGCGTACTCAGTGCTATCTGCTGCTACTTCAATTTTTGTTTAATTTCATTGGGAAATTGAGCGCTTGAGATCTTGCTATTGCAATCTTTAAGTTATCTTGATGCTGGGTTATCTACTTTTACGGCGCATCCGATTTTCAATTTATCATCTGGGAAAGCTCATAAAGAATTTTCTCGACAAGCGTTAACCTTTGGTTTTGATGCATCTTTGTTTAGGTGTATTTTCGTTAGCTTGATTTGGGAAATGAGCAGAGGTCAGCAGCCGGAGCCTCTAGATTTCTTCATCTGGACTGTTGAGGTCAACAATTTCTTCCCCTCTTTCTTGATTCCTCTGTTCAGACGGTGTTGGTTTTTGTTAAAATCTTTTTTTTTTTGAATGATCTGACTATACGCCCCTTTAATTATTTGATTTCGACGGAAAGTGTACAATTAGATCTTGTCTGATGTTCTTAATTGTACTGGATTCTTTGGGTAGAATGATTAGTCGTGTTTTACGATAGTCTGGGCTGTGATGCTAATTCACTTGGGTGATTAATTATTTGAACGATGTCACTGGTTCTTCATGATTTAGCGATTTTTTCTTTTATATTTTGTGCTGCAATGCAATTCCTATGGCGTGTTAACAGTATCTTGTTCTTATTTGTTTTTGTATTTCTTTTTCTAGTCGTGTCTTATTGTTTTGCATTTTTAAGTCAGACTATTACGAGTAGAAGATTTTGCTTCTTATATATCATATGCAAGGTTTAAATTAACTAATCAATGAAGTGATAAGGGCAATTATTGTCAATTGGAAAGTTAAACCCAGCTATTGCCATGCAAGTAGGTAATCTGGTTAGGTGAAGTCAGGGTTCATCTTATTATGTGGGATCTGATAATTATGCTTGCATGGGCACGCACTTGGAACTCTCATCATTGGCCATAACTTTGATTCAAGTTCCCAGGTCATGCAAAGGTGACTTTGTTAAGTATTTCAATTGAAATGGGTAATTGTTTTTGCTTTGCAAATATGTTATTTGATAGGAACGGTCTGGATTTCGGATTCAATATACTTTGGCATTCAACAAAAGGACATCCATAGCTTTGGATGAAGATCTAACTGTTGGATTCGTAAAACGTGCATGCATGCATGGTTATGTTGTTGTCTACAACCAACAATTCTTGTATTGGTGTCATTTTATACCTGCTGTTCTTTTATTGTGCTGATGAAAATTTGAATTTTTGTTAGAGTTGTATAAACAATATATGTGCCTTGCTATAACAATTGTCTTGTCAGTTTAGACATAGAATTGTTGAACATTACTTGATTCTAGAATGGCTTGTTATCTGAAGAACTGGTCTTACATAGAGCACAATGACATTGTGTGATTCTTATAGCCGAGCTACTTAGTGTGATAAGGCTTTTGTTGTTGTTGTACTTGATTCTAGAAGTTTTCTTTTTTTTTATTCTGTAGTTTCTTAGGGTCGTCTTCTTTTCCATTTGTTGAGAGTTATCAGCTCAATCGAATGCGTTCATCTAAACTTAAAACCAAGAGAACTTGCTTGGACAATTTTTTTTCCCATTTTCATCAAGTGGCAAATGGTTTTTCATTAAGTTGGTTGTAGTTTCTTAGCTATTTTGAACTGATGAATTACGGGAAAACTGGTTATTGGTTCAAACTTTTAGTTAAAGTACGTTCCAGTCCATTCTAATTATTGTTTCTAATGAGAAGGAAAGACTAACGAAAAACGTGTACTGAAATAGGTAGCAGTACTGAATTCACAAGCTATCACCTTTCTATTGCAATGTTGGACTTGTCTCTAAAGCTATCATGTCAAGTATGAGACTGTGTGGAGTTCTGCTAATTTCTTGAATTCTTCATACATATTAACAAGTGTATTATGTCTAAGACTATCTTGAGCATTTGTTTCATTATTTTCTATTTCTGTTTCCTTTTTTCTAATTTGTATGTGATCAATAATATCATGCATGGCACAGATTAGGTAGAACTCATGTTTAGATGATCTAATCTTGGCGAATATGACTTTCCTTCTTCATTGGAAGTGTTGGTAATAATGACCTATAATTCATCTTTTCTAGCTGCAGTGTATATAAGATTTATCACCCGCCAGCATGTGCATGTTCTGCACACATTCATAATGAAGAAAACCATAAAGATATATGAAATATGAAAAATAACATATTCCTTGTGCACCTATTTCTGTTTTCCAGGATGTTGGCTTGTGGTTGGAAAAGATAAATCTTGGTAGCTACCGTCAGATTTTTAAAGAAAGTGGTGTTAATGGAGAATACCTGGAAGGAATGTCAATGTTTACTACAGAGCAGATTCTTCGCTTCATAAGACGGTGCCACATGAAGTGGGGAGACTTCATTACATTGTGCAAGGAATTGAGGCAGATCAAAGGTCTCTCTTCCCCCCTCTGGCTTGTCCTCGTCCCTTTCACCTTCCTCACATGCACTCAAGTGTATAAATATGTTCGTTTTATCTCTCCTGATTAATAGGTTTGTAGAGAGGGGGACAAAACAAGATTTCCTAACTGATAGTTATTTTCAATCCAAGGGAACTTAAGTTAGGTGTAAGTATTAGACATAGATATTTTAGCACTGGTATGAGCCTGTGAAATCTATCCAGAAGCATTCAGCCACATTTTACAATAGTCACTTTACTTGTTTAGTTACCACTAGTAGAGTTTCATTGCGTGGTTTTGTCACCTGCTTTGAGAAAGACGACTGTAAATCCACATTTTCTTTGAAATACCCTTTGCCATAGATGCAAAAATAGTTCCTTGGTTTGAGCATTGTTGACAGAAAATGTCTGATCATCTTAAACTTATTGTATCGTGGATAGATTGAAGATGCCTCCTGAATTTATCTAATCAGATGTGAAATGTGATTCTTTTATCTTCTGAATTGTTCTTAGGAATAGGCACTGTTGCCAAGTAAAAACCAACACTAGATTGATGAGAATTTGTTAGCACGGAATTAAAGCTTTCTTTGCCTTGAAAAATACGTCAAGGGTCAAGCATCTTTTACTTATCCTTGCGAAACTCTTCATGTCTTCAGTGGCTTGTCTTAAAGGGGAGCAAAAGGTTCGCCGGCCATGGTGGGCGCCATCTTGCCTTTCCGTAGTGTTTTTAAAGGCTGCAAAACGCAACAGACAATCGCGAGTTGTTTCCTTGAAGCTGGAACCATAGGAGAACCTCTGCTTATATGTACGTATAGCAAATATCTTTTTTGCTTTAAAAAACGGAAATTAGGAAAGGACTTGGTTGAAGCTTTTGTTTTGTCTGTTTTTTCCAATTTGGTGTCTAAATTCACTAGAGGGTTGTTCCTTCTCGGGAAAACTCTCTTATATACAAGGTCTATGTGGTCTAATCCTTTTCTGTTGCTGTAATTAATATTTACTGCCATGTGAACGAAAATATGATATATATGTGGGTTCTGATTAGTTTGAAGTGCTGCTTTATCTCGGAACTGTATGCTTGTGCGTGAGCAAAACTCGATATTGTGCATGATCATGTGACTGTGCTCTCCATCTTTCCTCTTTGGCAAGGGGAGTCAAAGTAATCATATGAGCCCCAGCACAACCAACAATGTATGATGAAAAGGCACAACCTGGGCAGGCTGGCCATTGAATGAGGCATATAATTAAGGAAATTAAAAAATGGCTGTTCCTTTTTTTATTATTCTGTACAAAAAGTTGTTCGGTTGAGCACTACTTTTATATTTTATTCTTTTATTTTAGCTGTACTCTTGATTCCCATGATTATTTATTCAATAAAGCTATCAGTCCCTCTCATAGCAGCCTATGTGACACGGTTTTCTTATCCCAGTGGGATAGGGTTGACATTGGGATAGTCGTGAAGTATCCCCACCCCAAAAAAGAGAACAAAAAAAAAAAGAGCTGTTTACCAAAAAAAAAAAAAGAGCTGTAGTGAAAAGAATGTTTTTTTTGGTAATAAATACTTTTTGGGGTTACTAATGGGACATAAGATCCTGAAGGTAATGATTATGTTTATTGGGAGAGTGACTTGATATTAATGAAGAGAGATTCCACTTCTTAAAGGGTTGTGTTATGTTTTTTATGATATCTCTTGATAAAAGATCTCTCTCTCTCTCTTTGGGTAGATCAAAAGTAAATGGAACACTCATTTACACAATTTCAGTCACTCAAAGGTCGAGTGGTTGAAAAGTGATAAAAAGATGACTTAGCAACAAAAATAAAAACAGGGAGAGGCATGATCATGGACATAAAGTGTGCATGTGACTGATAAGACCCATCCCCAATTGGCTTTACTCAAACTGGTTATTATGTTCCAAATGCTACTCTACAAGGCACAAAGCAAAGCTACAACATCCATTTCTGTTTCTGCATTTTCGTCCTCCTGTAATAATTTTAGCCACAAACCTTCCCCACAACCTTTCATTTCACTGCTTTTTTTTCTATTTGGCATTTTTGTCACGATTCCATTTCCGCTGCGGAAATTCTAGCCAGGAATGATAATGATTTAGGACGCATTAACTAAAACTTTTGGTACAATATATTTTTTTAACAGAACATTTTATACTATTAAGTATAGGGGAAACGACAGCTGAATTCTAGACTAGGTGACTAGGAGTTATGAATTTCAAATCCTGTCACTCGAGTGTTGAAGGGAAAAAAAATCCTCTCATTCTTGATAAATATTTTACAAATAAATGTAATAATTTAATTTGGATGTGAGAAAAATGATTTAATAATCCCTGCGTTTATTATCTTTTTGCAGGCGACAAGGCTATCCACCAAATATATAGTTGGATTGTTTGGCAAAGCGTTAAGAAAAGTTAAATGCACATTTAACTGTATTTTTCTGCAAAACGAGATAATCTCCTTCACATATTTACCTTGACTTGTGTAAAAGTACTTCTCTACCGCGTTTCTAAACGGACACATTATCCTTCGTTTCAAAAGCCTTTTTTTTTATAATAAAAAAACTCCAAACCGAAAGAATTTGTAGGTTTTCCTCTACGCAGTCCAAGTGAGGGGTCTCGATCCATATATCATTTGAGTCAGATTTGTAGCATCTTTAAATTTAAAAATAAACAATTTCTGTTAACTTGGTTGGATTTGAGGGAAAGGGTTAGTTCTTAACAAGTGACTAAGGTTTGAATCTGGTTTGTAAAAATATCCACATTTAATACCCAACAATGCCTCTCTAATATGGTTGTCAAGGATATTGCTCCACAGAAATAATATCAATACCTATATTGGACCTGTGGCACGCGTTCTTGCAAAACTTTTAAAATGAACTTCATTATTTATAATCTATAAATATAATATATAGTGTGGTCCACAACTTCTATAAATACATCAACTTTGACTATCTGCGGGGTTTAAATTACAAGGACGAGTCAAGTCGGGTCTAAGCATCTATAACCTTGGCCTGGTGTTCATGGGTCGGGTCAAGTCGGGTCTAAGCATCTATAACCTTGGCCTGGTGCCTGATCATACAGGGCTAGCTGGGTCACGTAATCTCTAACACCATACTATAGTGACTATCTAAGAAATCTGAGAATTAAAGTTGGTTCCTTTTATCAAAATGAATCCATGAAAATGAAGTATCAGATGCTTCATGATAAGGCAAAGTGAAACACTGAGTTGGAAGAACAAGCAAAGGGTTTAAAAAAAGATTAAAAGAAATCTGAGGAATAAATTCATTATTAAACTTGCTACTTGACCTTTCTTTAAATTACTGACCTGCAAGTTATCATCACAGTATCTCTGCTTCTTCTATCTGCATTGAGCTCTTCAGCAATGGCAACTGCATTGGCACTGAAGCTAATGGTGCTGCTGCTTTTTCTGGCAATGACCCCACCTAAAACAGGTAAACACAGAAGCTGATATAATCACTCACCCATATAATCTCAAATCAAACCTTACATTACTATTCTCATCTCTGATAAATTTACGATTAGATTAAGTGTGTTCATGTCAATGGTAAGCTGCCCCAGTTAGCAGCATTGCCTGCTATGCTTAGATGAGGTCCCAGGTGACCCGGCATTGGCATGTTTGTAAATTGATTATAATAAAAAAAAATGACGTGTGTTCATACACACACACACACACACACACACACACACATGCAGTGTATGGTGAAGATGAGGAGTGGTGCATAGCAGATGAGCAGACACCAGATGAAGAGTTGCAGGCAGCCATGGATTGGGCATGTGGGAGAGGAGGAGCAGATTGCAGTAAGATTCAAGAGAAGCAAGGTTGCTTCTTCCCAAACACAGTGAGGAGCCATGCTTCCTTTGCCTTCAACAACTATTTCCAGAAGTTCAAGCATTCTGGAGGATCTTGCTACTTCATTCAGGGGTGCTGCCATTGTCACTCAAGAAGATCCCAGTATGCATCACACCACCATTAATTCACTTTTCCCTTAATTTTTCTCACTCCCCCTTTAACCCTTCTAAATGTAGGAATTATATAACTAATTTACAGAGATTAAAGAAATTATTTACGTTAGCTATTCATAATAAATGCACATTAGTTTTCTCAAAACAACTCTTTACATTAAAAACTACTTCTAGTTGGAAATGCTTTTGATAAAAGTAATCAATAGAGATAATTTAGAGAAAAATTATAACTTTAGAAAACAAAATAGATTTGAGTCTAATATCTAGAACCAAAACAAACCCATCAACCACATTTTTTTTGTACTTTCAAACCCACCTAAGCCTTTACCAGCAGAAAATAAATTACACAGATCTTCATTGGGATATACTAAAATTAGATAAACATTTTGTCTATCTTTAGAACTTATACACATGTTTCACAGTGAATCACAATTTTTTCTTGTCTTTTATAGGAAAGTACATATCAACATTAGTTCTCTATATTTTCATGAGAAATTTAGAAATTATTGGAAATGCTTTTCTATGTAATTTTAACATAATTTCAGAAAAAATATATGAAATTAGATTAGGGGATTGCGCTGTGCTCAAAGTTTAAGGAGTAGTATACTGTTTATAATTTATAGATAATGCAATTTTTTATAAAAAGACAGATTTATGATTTACTTCAAGAGAGATTTGTGTTAGTTGTGTCATTGAAAGAGGAGTCCAAATAATTTCAATAAAATCCAAGAAAAACCTATGTAATTTACTCCTTAAAATATAGTAATATATAGAATCCCAAAGTGGTATTTAGCCGAATTTATCATTATCCATTGAACTAGTCCCTCAAAATATTGAACAAACTTTTTCATTTATTATCATCAAAGTGAGAAATTTTCTTAGATTTTGTGCCACAAATCCTAAAGACACACATTCCCATATCAGTTTAGAATACTTCATAGATGAAATCAATCCAAATAGCAGCAGAAATATTTCTATGTTCCCATGAACTAAGCTAACTCTTTGATGTCATTAAAACAATTTTTTAAATAACTTTCTTATGTGCTTTTGGGATAATTGTTTATCAAAGACATGTTGAGGATCACTTGGCGCTGAGATCAGCAAATAAAAAAGTGCTCCCATGTGCAGTGAAAAAGATTAGACATGTGATGTGATCAGATTGCAATTACTTGATGGATATGGTTGTTCATTTACACTATTTAATTCATATTCAGAAATTGTATTGGAGAACTAGGCGACTCAGCATTATAGCAGCATAATTTAGGGATCAATAACCTAACTACAGATATAACGCCCCTTATATAATAATATTATAGTTTTGATGTGTTGAATTATTAGGATTGAGATTCCATTAACATGGGAGATTTATAGTAAAGTTCCAAGGAAGAAAATTATTTATGAAATTGGTCTCAAGAGTTGTCAATGGCAACTGCTCCACTTATCAATAGTGCTCCTCGACTTGTCATTGACAACTTCTTAAAACTTTTTCATAAATAACTTCATTCCTTGAAACCTTACAATAAATCTCCCGTCATTTATATAGGCTGATAATCAACCTGTCTATACCTTTTACATTATTGAGTTGTTAAAATTTGAGTTGTTTAGGTATCGAATCTCCAAAGTAAGATATGGCTGACTCAAGTAACATTATAGATTTAAAGGAGACTAAAAGTTTAATAAGAGCACTAGTATTATTATAATAATGATTATAATTTTTCGTCAGATGTTAGTCTTTTTTAAGTGTTTTTTTTACTGAAATCAAATGAGTCTGCTGATCTCTTTCACCTTTTTTTATGGTGCTTCTTAATTGAAATAAATTCACTCAATATTGGAGATATATCAAAATTATAGTAGTTAATTTGTACTATGATGCTTTTTTCACTCTACTGGCATAATAATATTGACTGCTTAATTTTTGAATGCAGGTTACGGTTCCTGCCACTATGACTTTATTCCCTGATTCAAATCATCAAAAGATTTGAAATGTCTCCAACATAATTTTTGAATTGCTTGATGAATGAAATTGAGTGCACTATTGTATTTGATCTTAGCCAAAGGCTAAGTAGAATCTTTTCCCTGAAACCTGGCGTCAGAGCCTGCAAAATTTAGGTAAATTCAATTTTGAACTTTGGTGTATGGAAATTTTAAATAAATTTAAGGAAAATTTATTGAAAGGTCCCAAATAAGGAATTTATTTAATGAATGGTCTCAATTTTTGAAAATATTTATCAAAAGGTCCCATTGACAACATGAGGTGTTATCAATACAGCGCATGATGTTGTCAATGCATAGGACCTCATGTTGTCAATGG
>JANTPZ010003562.1:0-22206 GCA_025593235.1 Vachellia pachyceras
TTAAATTAAAATAAATAAATTTAATTGTTACTAAAAATAAATTAAATACAAAAATAAAAATAAAAAATTATATAACAAAACAAATATTTAAATTAAAAGCTTTAACAAGCTAACCTTTACGGTGTCGAATAAATAAACCAAGACAGGAAAGCAATAGACTCTGCAACGCCTCTTCGACGCAACGCTTTTAAATCCAAAACATAAGGAAATGAGGGGGCGTGATATATAGTCATTCAATTAGTAGCGATTATGTTAAAACCACTACTAATTAGTAGCGATTTTAGAATAATTGCTACTCAAAACATTGTAAATTTCTGCCACTGTTTTGGAAAATGAATATTTTTGTAGCGGTTTGCCTGAATCGTTACAAAATGCCCGCAGTTTCATGACCTTTCGAATTTGGAATAGTCCGATTGCCAAAAGTAGTCGCAAATAACAGCGGCAGAGTTGAAATTTTGTAATAGTTATGGAATCACTACCAATTTAGAGATCACTACTAGAAAAATATCATTTAGCGACGGAAAAATCTATTGTTAAATTGTTATTTTAATTTTCATCATAAAATTTCTATTAAACGATGGAAAATATTAGCAACTCTGGTTTTAGTGATGGAAAATATCCATTTAGTGATGAATTTTCCGTCGCTAAATAGCATTTTTCTAGTAGTGAATTTTTCATATTTTGCAGTGGCTTTATATTGTATAACCACCACAAATGGTTGTTACTATTTTGTCATGTTCTTCCCACCAATGGGTGTCAGTTTGGCTCAACATTTATAGCCGTTTATAACCGCTATTAGTATGTGACACACGTTAGTCTATCATGGGCGCTACAAGTTAGTAGTGGTATAATTAAAAACTACCACAAATCGTTTAACCACTACAAACTAACTACAACAAAGACCACAATTTTTTGACAATCTTGTTCAAAATATTGTTTGACACTAAATGTAAACACCTATATGGTATCTACAAGAATTTAAATGTCGGCTTGCCACATTATGATGGTCCAGCCGTTAATACTTTGGTTTTTAATTGCTTTGTCATCAAAATCATACTCTTAATTAAGGCTAAACTTGAAGTTAGGCTTGGTCCATAGGCCCAACGAAAAGTGGGCTTAGTGGGCCATTATGCCCAATGAATTGGGGTTGGAGAAGCAAAATGTAACAATGCAAGTACTATAATCCTCTATACATTGATAATTTCAATTATCTTAATTTTTCCAAAAAGACTATTTTAATTATATAATTTATTCATGTTAATTATAGAATTTTTCTTGTTTGTTCCACTTATGCCTGGTCATTCACCTTAGGGATGGGAAGAATGTTTGAAATGTATAATTTATATTGTTTCTTTAAAGAAAAAAATAATTTCTATCCCTATCAGATAATAAATAAGTTAACGAGAACACAATATAAATAGAGAAAATGATCAATAAGTAACTGTTAGAAAATGGGGTTTTGATAATTCACGTGAAAAGATGAAAATGCCCATCATAATTAAAAAAAAAAGAATGAGACACCCTCACTGGAGCACCACTGCCAACCACCAGAGCTCCGGCATCCTTCCAAAATCGGGCAGCAGCCACTTGGCTGGAGGTCTGGTCTCCGGCCACCGAAGCTTCAATAATTGGTGGCTTTTTTGGGCGCACATAGAATGTTGTTACTTATATTAAATGGGAGCCACGGTGGTGAATATAGGATTTGATGTCACCCCACCTTAGTTCCCTAAAAGTTTGGTTACTATGGGGCCACCAAACTACTTTGATAATATATTACATGCAAATATATAACGCACGTTGATTTCCAATGATTGCACTATATGGTGCAACCCCAGGGTTGTTCTCTACGGAGCTTTGTATATCACTAGTTACCTAGTTCGTGATTAAGTTTGCGTTGCAAGTAAAAACCATGTTTGATTCAAAATTGCTATGTACCAAAAACTAATTACAAAGCAAAAATTTCGTTTTGGTATTTTTTATTGAGGAATACAGTAAAAATAGAGCTGAAGTGTAAAAGTTGGATGATGGATTTCCTCTTGAAAATGAATTAGAACATCGTTAATTCACAAAAGATTAGGGAAAGCACTAGTTTTCGCACTAAGTTTTGTAATGTAAACCCCAACAACTCGCTGGGTCAGAAATTCCATGTAATGAACTCAATTCCATGAATCCCTTTAAAAACACTTAGTGTGTGTATGGAAGTCGCAAAGTGAAAAATTCAACTCAAAACAATATTGCCTCTAAAATCAAGCACAACTAGGAAGATAAAAGAAAACAATAAAGATCTCATTGAATAGGTAGAAATGAGACTTCACTCTACCAAGTCAAACACAAAGCAAGTTCAATACACAAATAATCTAAGTTTGGCTCGACCGAGACCAAGCATTTACGTACAAATTACAAGTCCTAACTCAGCAACAATATAATCCATAACATAAATACAAATTAAAAACTAATACTCCCCTTTTGGAAACATCGAACTCAGACCATCTTCATCTTCAAGAGGGTCAGCTACTCATGTCAAGTAGAATCGGACTCTCCTGATGGATGGTTTGAGAAACATGGATGGATTGGGAATGATAGATGGATAAGATTAGGGTTGTGGAGTGTAGAAGATGAGAGAAAATGTGAAGTGTGTGTTCTCTGCCTCTCACTCCTTCTTCCTTTCGTCCTCTTACCATAATTGGCATATGCTAACCGTCTAGGTTTGGATCCAAAAAGGTGTGTCAGGTTTTATTTCCATTTGGAGCCTGATTCATTTCTGATTCGTGATATTCGCCGCGGTGAACCTCTCCCAAGAGTTCTTACTAGCCTGATTGAACTTTAGCTACGGTGAACTATGAATTACGCAACGGCGAACTATTCTAGAGCTGCTTCCTTATATTCTTTGTAAAGAGTTCCTGAAATGAACTAACAAATATTTGAAATATCACTCGCTCATGATGAAAATTAAGTATAATTATATCATTATTCATGGCAAATGCATCCAAAATCACGCTAATCAAGATCAACAACTCCATATCTCAAATTAAGCACAAGAAGGGTTATGAAGGACTAAAATTTAATCAAAAACTCTATGAATTCAAGCACAAATGTAGTATAAATAAAGCTCAATCACATGTAAGCAAGTAACATTTTATTCTTTTCTTCTACTTTCCACAACGTTTCCTCTAGAGTGTCTATGTTGTTCTACTGAGTCCTGGAAAATCAAAGTTCATTTTGTCATGCATGCATGTAGGTTATTATTATGTTGTTAAATTAATGCATGAGTGTTTATACATGTAGCAAAGTTAATAGTGATTATTTTGACGGTGAAAGAGTATAATTATACATTTAGCAACATGCAATGATGGATCTTAGCATTTCCAAAACGACAACTAGTCCATGTTACTTAATTGTTATCAGAATTTTTGTTATTGCATTCATTTATTCATTTTTTGCAATCTCACCGTGATCCCCCCTCATCCCAAAAAAACAGAAAGTATAAAATATAATTGGATCAAAAGTGGTAATTGAGTCTCTGTTGTAGTTGGCCTTGATTTTGTTCTTAATTCATGTGTGAATGAATAAATTAATTGGATTCGAACCTCGCCAACAATAATTTTGGCATCTAATTAATTTAAACCGATTACTATAATCTGGGCTGCGCTCAGTACAACATAGGCTCAATTACTATTTTGTTCCAATTATATTTATTATGCTTACCTGAAAATAAGCAATCAACAAGGTTAAGTTCAGCGACATACTTACAAAAAAAAAAAAGCTCATAACATCCAGCTTAAGATCTGTTTAATTTTTTTCCGGTAAAATGATCAATTCCATTAAGAAAAGCAGTTATAAGTTTAAAACCGAAGTCATAAAGGAACAAGATGAAAGCACATAACTAGACCTATTAACAGGAATTATATGTGCAGCATCACAAAACCTAATCATTGATTTGATGTCAGTAACCTTCTACTATTTCAAGGTGTGGTTGAAGAAAAGCCAATGGACCATTTGAGGTAATCAACAAGCAAGTCATCATTATCCTGCTAGTTTTCCAAAGCCAAGATAATCTGTAAGGTTACCGGATGAAGTAGAGAGACTCCATTGAGGGTTTGAGGCTAATACATGTTTAGCTTTTAAGGTTGTGCCTAGCAATGAGAAAGGGGGAGAAGATGGAATTCTCCATATCTGCTTAGCTATCATAGATTTGTTGACTGAGAATGATGGTCGAATATATCCAGGCGACCTTCGTCAACAGGCTTCGATGTGATCATAGATATATTTTGGTAGGGGAATGCAAGGCATGATATTCAATCAACTTACCAAAGCACCTATTTTACAACTTGAGAGAGTGAGTGAAATTTGAACTAAGATAATTGATTATTTCACTTGGTTTATGGCTTGGCCAGACGACTCACAGTATTTATCTAAAGTAGATCCGACAGAATTTACACAAAATTCTGATGCTTAAAAGAGGAGTGAATTATTTGCATGAAGTCTAGAGATCAAATAAGAGAAAGATGGTTGGGTCAAATGCCGTAATTATGAGAAGTTTAGAAGGAAAAAGTGTAAATAAAAATAAATTCAAGAAAAATCGTGAAAACTAGAAAATAGATTTCTAAGATATTCGTTGAGGCCCAAAGAATTTATTTAAAATCGATATGACTAAAAAATAATTAGTTTGGGCTAATTTTTTTGAATATATTTGTGGGCTGTAAAGTGACATTCATTGTCTGATACGCAGGTTGAATTGGTTTATTTTCTTTATCGTGTACAGGACATCTTGGCAGTGACAGATTCACAACGGAGAGAAAGGGGGGAAGAGAAAGGGGTAGGTGGTGAGAAACAAAGACCCGTGCAACACAAGTGTAAAATCCAAGAGATGCAACAGGGGAATTACTTACAGAAGATGATGAAATTGAAGGGAATAGAGCAGAAAGGGTGAGAAATGGAGGAGAGGGAGAGAGAAGTTCATTGCCGAATGTCTTGTTGCTTCTTGCGGGGTTGACCTGTCTCCAACTGGGCAGTTTAACAAGTAACTTACACTAATTTAAGCAGACAAGTGAATAAATGTATTTAGAACAAAGCAAGGAATAATGTAACGGCAACTTCTCACGTCTCCGTTTCGTCTCTCCCTCTCTCCACAACTTTCTCTTTTTAATTTATTCCTATTTCTCGCACCTACACTTGGGAGTCTTCGACATTTTTTCAATAATATAACTCATTTGTTCATTGATGATGATTACCTACACTTAGGGTCTGTAAAGTGCCCATGAATGGCAACGGTGAGAGCTCATGAATCTCCCTTCACCTTCATCACCAGTGTCCCTAGCTTCAAAGCTCTTAAAAAATAGTGGATATAATATTGTTTCCAAGGGGAATTAGTACCAACTAAGTTGAACAATGACCTTACACTTTCTTTAGGTTACAAATTAATCTGACTGATGAGTGGCTCTGCCGGAACATGGAGCAGCTTTTTGAGGTGAATCACACCAGATGGCATGTTCTGTTCACCCTAATTTTCAGATAGATCTGGTTCACCTTTGAAGGAAGATCAATCGACCGAGATTTGTTGGCTTTGTTGTTCTTCTTCACATGCTTTCTGAGTATATCCATCAGATGGGACCACATGCGCGTATATATATAGTCATCTATATGATAAGGACACGTATGTACTAAATAGCAATTAATGTTGTCAAATGCTTAATTTATGGTTGTCGTATTGGTCACCTCGGAATGGCGTATGTCTTGTACCTATTCTGATATGGTAGTGTCCATTTCATGGACATTGTGGAGATCTTCGTCTCTTGTGAACTAATCAATCAAGACGAACTATCCATTTCATGGACATTGTGGGGACCTTTGTCTCTTGGGAACTAATCGATCAAAACAAACAATTTTAAGTCCCACGTGGGGGAATGACTTTAATTTGGTTCACTTTTATCTTTAATTTATTGTTGTATTAACTTTTTGTCATGCAGAATATGATTTAATAAAGTTTGTTAAATTTTATAGTAGAATTAATAAAATTTATTATTTATCTTGGCCCTTAAGAAATATGCCGATATAACTTATAAATAGAATCGGAAGAGTATACAAATATCCTTGATTTGATTTTCTTTTTTTTTTTTTGGAGCAAAGCAAGATTTCAGAATTGGCACCCAATTAGAGTTGATCTCCAAGCCACACCAAATTACAAACTTCTAATTTATACATGTGGTGCATGAGGTTTAGTCTATTATATATATATATATATATCAAAATAGTTAATTTAATGTTGAGCAAACTCTAAAATTTTTCCTTTTACATTTTTTTGGTCCTTTTTTCCCCTTTTAAATGTCTTCATATTTCTTTGACCAATCTTGTATTCCTTTGAAACCTAGATCACAGTACAATATACCAAAAGCTGAATCAATGGATCACATAATTGGAAACATAATGATACAATCAAATGCAATTTTTAAATGGTTACACAGCGGCAGAGTTGGTATAATACAGTTTCTCAATAGGTATAAGAATAAATTATGACTATTTTTTAGTCCCCCAGGTGGATTGAGTTTAGCCCAAGTCCAATTCCTTAAACTTGTTTATACGTAAAACATAATAAATTAGAAAATGTTATATAGCCCCTTGCTTGAAAAAGAGGGAACAAAGCTCCTCAAACTCAATTTTTCTTTTTCTTAAAGAGTAACATACATTTTATAATTGACACTGAAAAGAGTATTAGTAAGTTTGCAAGTTGTTAGGATATCAAGTGCAAGCTACATGATTTAACATTGAAAATTATTACAATAGCTAGTTGATTTTTTTAAAAAAAAAGATTGAGGAAGCTAATAATTAGTTGATACATTTATTATTTTTCTCAAAACTAATTTGCCTAACTTATAAATTGATATATAATCTAATGATACACATTATTATTTTAGAATATATACTATAATTGAATAATTTATTTAGCTATTTTAGTCTTTCTACTAAAAAGTTAACTAACATATTAGAAACAAACCAGAGAAAGGCAGTATTGAATAGAATTGGACTTAATGAGAGAATAAAACACACCCACATAAGTGCAACGATCCAGAACTTGAATTTCTAATATTTTGAGTTAAGTAACATAGGTTTTTAATGAAAATCACTTAATGAGGAAGACAAATGAATAATTTTCTTATAAACGACTAAACTAATATCATGAAAAAGATGTTATATTTAGATATAAAGACAACATTATTTTTCCCTATTAACCCAACTCGTTTTTTCATTAGCCCATCTTCCTCATCTGCCATCTTCATGTTGATGATTTGCATAAGCCCATTTTACTAACTATAGGTGAAGTCTACCATTTTTCAATGTTTATTTTATAATTATTATAGAAAAATGCATCTTTAAGCAAAATATATTTTATAACATTTATTACATTCAATTTTAAAACATTCAATTTCACTACTCATCACCTATTTATTCTCTCTTCTGGACTCCTACTATTAGTGTCTAAATTCTATTTCTAACACAAGTTGTAAACTCTAGCTAGTGTCAGCATATACATGAGTTTCGCCTATTAATTATATCCCGCAAATTGGTTCTACTATTAAATTGAGTAAAAATAGCTAACAAAGGTTAGTGTAGTTAGTAAGATGTTGGTTCGTAAAGTCATGAGTTTAATTTTTGCTGTCTGTTGTGAGCTTTTTTGAGAACCTTGTTAGTAAACGCTCTCATAACTGCATCTATCAGCGTTCTCTGAATCCACATATATACTAAACCCTATTAAGTCTCCATAATATAAATATTACCTGATAATGGCCACGTATCTTCATCCAAAATTGAAATAATATCACATTTTATTGATCATCATAATGCTACAAAGTTAATTAATTTTAAAAATAAATTTTTATTTTCTAATAAATTAAAATTTTTAATCTGTTTATTTATTAGAACTTTGTAATCTTTTAAATTTATTTTTTGGATAAAATATTTTGCAATCATATATGTATTTTCATTTGAATTATAAAATTATGTAATTTTGAAATCCTTATATTAATACATTTTAATTTAAAAATATAAAATATATTTCATTAAACATATTTTTGTTAAAATATTATTCAAATTTTGGATCACGTCGTTAATATTTTAACATAAAAATTGCTTAAGTTTTCTCTAAATTTAGTAGAATATTAAATATATCATTGTTTATAAAATTAAATAGACCATTAATGAATATTAATGCTGAAAGGTAAACTGAAAATTTGGTATAATAAGGTTAAATTTGTAAATAACATTTATTATAATATGTTTTCTAATTAAAAAATATATTTTATGAATCTTTTTAGAATATTCTTTCACGGTTTCAATGGTTTGGACTAAAATTTATGTTTTGAAAATAAAGGGGATGATCTCTAAGGCGAAACGGGAAAAAAATGTACAACAATATCTTATCTGATTAATATTTAATTTTTCTGAGACAAACTTATTTTCCAACTAATCCAATTTGGTTTGTTGTCTGGAATACACATCAGGGCAATAAAACTGTAATTAGTTAAAGAAATCTAATTTCCAGCATGTGGTTGGAAAGGTGAAGAGAAGCGAAGTTAAGAAGTTGGCCAAGATAGATAATTAAGGCAAAAAAAGTTGTATAAGGAAATGTTGAAACTATGGGAGAAGCATTGCTAAGAAATGGAATAAGGATCAGTAGGGTTTTTTTTTTTTTGGTTGCCATGAATGAAGGATCATTCTATAGAGTTTGCTGAGAAGTGAAGAATAAGTAACAATGTCATATGGGGATTCTTCTATCTACCAGCTTGTTGTAATCGATCAATCTTCGAGTTTCAGTGCCACCGAATATTTAAAAGACGTGAGTGAGAGGAGAATGAGCTTGAACTCTCCAATTTGATGGATTTGCACATTCAGATACCCATGAGAATTGGATCTCCAATGGGTCTCTTACAGTGATGTTCTCTGCCTCTGAGTGTCTGTGAATTAATCATATTTTATCAAGTAAATTTATATTATTTTTGGAGAATTTTAATCTTATTGTTGAGCTTTTATTAGATTAAAATGCATTAAATTTAATTAATGGTAATTTTATGAAATTAAATATAATCAAAGTTAAATGATTTTTTTTAAATCATTAAATTTAATTAATGATTTTTTAAATGATTTTATGAAATTTAATTTTTAAATCTTATTGTTGATATCTAAATTATTTTAAAAATTATTTATCTATTTTCTTGTTGTGTACAGTTTTTAACATATAGGATATTTGATATATTAAAGTCGAGTTAAATATTTTATTTAATATTTTGGAGGTAATAGTAAATCCTTAATAGTTTAAATATTTTATTTGAGGTTGTTGGAGATAACAATAATTTTATTTATGAGTAAAATATTTTATTCGAGGGTTTAAAATTTTTAAGTTAAAACTTTTAGTGTGAAATTATTTTAGAATTTGAGGTATTAATAACTTCAAAATATATTAAGGTATATGAAGATTTTTGATAAAATGATATATTCAAGAAATTTTTAAGGATTTTGTTTTATAAGTATTTTGAGTTATAGAATGAATTTAATTTCAGCCTTAAAAATATATTTGTGTACACGTGTATGTATATATAGTATTGGCCTAATAAGGTATTGGAAATTCTAGAGGGATTTAAGTCCCTAAATTGTAATTTGTAACCATCTCTTTGTAAATATCAAATAAAAACTCTTTTAATATATATTACTCAACATAGAGTTATATTTAATAAGTCAATTAGCAAATCCATCGGGATTTTGAAGAGTTTTCGTTTTTTATCAAAATGATAGCATGATATCTCTAAGCAGAAATATGCGAATGCATCATAAAATCAATAAAATAAACAAGACATCAAGCCTTAATAGCAAGCATAAATTAGTTAAAATCAGCGTTCGCAAAATGAGTCCTATAGATGGTAATATACTTCAATCAACACATAAAATAACAAAGGAGGCTTTACAAAGATATGTCGAGATATCTAAGCCCCTGAAGTTCTCCCCGACGTATCAGCGCCATAACTATTCCCTAAAAAATGTTAAGAGAAACAGGGTGAGATAACGGTCTCCGTAACCAAATTCCAACTCATCATATATATCGATATGTGCTAAATAGGTGTTAAGTGGGACATAATAAGATAGAGATGCACAAAATGTTATAATTAAATCATTTATATATTTTATGTAATAAACCAGCACTTCATTAATGACACATCCCCATTGCGGTGCAGCCGTAGCCATCTAACGGTCGTACTCACATGGATGCAGCCGCAGCCACCCACCAATATCTCAATTATCAGATAGGATTCGTTTCAGTGCAACTGTAGCCACCTAACGGTGTTACTCCTGTGGATACAGCCGTAGCCACCCAACAGTGCTTCCTTAACCAGATGCCATCCGTTTCAGTGCAGCCCTAGCCACCAAACGAGGTCGTCCCTGTAGATGCAGCTGTAGCCACCCATCAGTCTTTCTTAACAGATACCATCTGTTTCGGTGCAGTCGTAGCCACCAAACGGGGTCGCCCCTGTGGATGCAGCCGTAGCCATCCATTAGTGCTTTCTTAACCAGATACCATCCATTTCGATGTAGCTGTAGCCACTAACGGTCCATTTCAGTGCAACTATAGCCACCTCACGGTTTGATCACGTGGATGCAGTTTAGCCACACACCAACATCTCATGTATCATGGATTTGCTAATTGACTTATTAGATATAACTCTATGTTGAGTACATATATTAAAAGAGTTTTTATTTGATATTTACAAAGAGGTGGTTACAAATTTGTTATCAGAGAATTTAATTATGCGATCTGTGATGCATTGCATACAGTGGCAGTATACTCTTTCACACATATTATCTCTTTATTTGTGTTTGTGTTGCCCTGAATGTATATTCATGCGGCATGGTGGGTTTAATTCTTAGGTGTGGAGAATGGTGAACACATGAAGGATTGATTCTGCTATCCATCCTTGTATAGATGCTCCTAAGCCGCAGATGAACCAAGAGAATGAGACTTTTTTGAGCCGTTTCAGGGATATGTTTTAACTACTGTGGAGGCTAGATTTCAACAGTTTGAGGAAGATTTCAAGAAGATGAAGGAAGAATCAAAAGGCTCAAGTAGCTATTATTCTATTAAGGGATCGTGCTCAAAGATGGTGGCAGAGCACAAGTGGATTGGATAACTCTAGGACTACTTGGAGCGAATTTAAGACCAAATTTCTAGATCATTATTTTCCTTCAGCATTAAGGTAGGAGAAGGAGACTACATTATTTGCACTTCAGTGAGATGATATGCATGAGGATGAGTTCATTATAGCTTTTATTGACTTGTCCAGATATGTGACATACCTTCAGTAAAAAGATGATCTAGAGTGGAAGTCTCGATAGCTGATCATCAAGGCTAGACAGGAGCTAAGACCTTTCATACGCTTGAAGTCATTCAGAAGCTTTGAGGATGTTTGTACTCAGTTAAAGGTGGCAGCGTGTATGAAGCATGCTATAGATGATGTGAAGACTAAGAATAGCTAGGGTAAGTTTTCATCATTTACTAGACCTACAGGAGGTAAGTCTAAGATGTTGGAGGCTAGTTTTGGAGGTATTGGGAGCTCTAGCACGAATAACAAGAGTCAGAGTCAGGGCCGCAACCAAAGTTATAAGGATGAGCCCAGGCAGAGTTTCGTACAGAGGAGCTAGGCGAGGGGAAGTCAGTTCTCTCACCGTGAATCAGCTATGTTTGCCCCAAGTGTTAATGGTCCATGACAAAAGTGTGGGAAGACTCATGTTGGTCAGTGTTTGGGAATGTTATAAATGCCACAAGTTTGGACACATTGCGCGCTATTGTCTAGAGGTGCAACAGCAACAGAGCAACCTAAGTAGCCGACCTACTATTCCTTGTAAAGTCTATACCATAACCTATGAGGAGACTAGAGCATCTCTTAATATTATCAGAGGTATTATTTCCTTTTAAGGTCATGATATTGTTGCCTTGTTTGATTTAGGAGCTACGCATTCATTTATATCTTATGATTGTGCCAATAAGTATGATTTCCTTGTTTCTATTTTACCTTACGATATGAGAATTTCAACCCCTGCTGGGGTTTTTGTGATGACTGCTCTTGCGAGTATGAGTCTTACTATTTGGTTTGAAAATCGAGTTACTGTTGTGGATTTGGTTTGTTTGCCACTTAAAGGTATCGATGTAATTATCGTTATGGACTAGTTGGTTGACAACGACACGATACTTCACTATAAATAAAGGTAATGACATACGCCGTCAATGCTGTATACATGGAAGCTCTTGTATTTCCTATGTTGTTATTGACCTCACAAGTGGAGAAGTGTATTCGAAAGAGGTGTCAAGCATATATGGTCTTCTTCTCTATAAATGTAGATGAAGAGGTTGGGATAAATCACATTGAGGTGGTAAGAGAGTATCCCGAAGTGTTTCCTAAAGAGATATCGGGACTACCTCCAGAAAGAGAAGTGGAATTCTCAATTGAGTTGGTGCCTGGTACTACTCCAATTTCTAAGGCTCTATATCAGATAGCTCCCACGGAATTAGTTGAATTGAAAACGCAAATAAAAGAGTTGTTGGAGAAATGATTTATCATACACAATGTATCTCATTGGGAATCACCAGTTATATTCGTAAAGAAGAAGAATGGAAGTTTAATATTAACATTGATTATCGACAGCTGAACAAGGTGACCATCAAGAACAAGTATACATTGTTGAGAATCAACAACTTATTGGATCAACTAGTTGGATCATCGGTGTTCTCCAAGATTGATCTACGATTGGGGTATCATCAACTAAGAGTTCGAGTAGAGGATATATCTAAGATAGCCTTTCAGACAAGATACGCACATTACGAGTTCCTAGTAATGCCTTTCAGATTGACTAATGCATCAGCATCTTCATGGATTACATGAACAAAATCTTCCGACCGTATCTAGATCAGTTTATTGTGGTTTTCATCGATGATATATTAATCTACTCCAAGAATGAAGAAGAGCACAGAGAGCATCTTCATATTGCACTGCGTGTGTTGAGGGATCACCAATTATATGTGAAGTTGTCCAAATGTGAATTTTGGCTTAAGGAAGTAAAGTTCTTTGGTCACGTCGTATCTGCTAATGGAGTAGATGTTGATCCGAATAAAGTGGAAGCGGTATTGCAGTGGAATCCCCCGAAGTCTGTGACTGAAGTGAGAAGTTTTCTGGGATTAGCTGGTTATTGTAGATGGTTTATCAAATGATTCTCTCATATCACAATGCCATTGACTAAGTTGACTAGAAAGAATCAAACGTTCCTTTGGACTGACCAATGTGAGGCAGCATTTCAACAGCTAAAGTCTAGGTTGACTACAGCTCCATTGCTCACCTTGCTCGACCCTAACCATCCATATGTCTTATACACGGATGCATCTAAAAAGGGTTTAGGGTGTGTTCTAATGCAAGATGGTAAGGTTATAGCTTATGCTTCTAGGTAGTTGAGACCTCATGAGGTAAATTATCCTACCCACGACTTGGAGCTAGTAGCAGTGGTTTTTGCCTTAAAGATTTGGAGGAATTACTTGTATGGATCACGGTTTGAAGTATTTAGTTACCACAAAAGTTTGAAATACTTGGTTGACTTAAAGGAGTTGAATAACAGGCAGCACTATGGATGGAATTTCTGAAGTATTATGATTTCGAATTGAAGTATCACCCTGGCAAGCCTAATGTCATTGTAGACGCCTTAAGTCGTAAGTCGGTGCATTTATTTTGTATGAGGTTCGAAGAGCAAAGATGGCTTGAGGGATTAAGAGATCTTCATGTAGTCCTAGACCTAGAGAAGGCTACGTTAAATGCAGTCATTAGTGAATATGGGTTTTATTAAGACCTGAGGGACGCTCAGATGAAGGATGATCAATTAAGCAGAATTCGAGAGGAGTTAGAGCATGATGGAGTCCCAGATTATGACATTAGGAATGAAGATATCTTGAGATACAAGAAGAGAATTTGTGTCCCCGATTATGGTGAAATCAAGAAAACTATTTTGGAAGAGGCTCATTGGAGTAAGTATGCCATGCATCAAGGGATTACAAAGATGTATATGATTTAAAGCAACAATATTGGTGGCCAAACATGAAGAGGGACGTGATGAATTTCGTGTTGAAGTGTTTGACATGTCAGAAAGTTAAGATTGAGCATCAGAAGCCACCGGGATTACTCCAAAGCCTAGAGATTCCTTAGTAGAAGTGTAATAGCATTTCTATGGACTTCATTGTAGGATTGCCAAACACCAAGTCTAATCATGATGCCATCTCGGTGATTGTGGATCGATTGACAAAGTCAGCTCATTTTCTGCCAATTGCAACAAGTAATACAAT
Organism: Vachellia pachyceras; assembly: GCA_025593235.1. Classification (NCBI taxonomy): domain Eukaryota; kingdom Viridiplantae; phylum Streptophyta; class Magnoliopsida; order Fabales; family Fabaceae; genus Vachellia; species Vachellia pachyceras. The sequence continues at coordinate 14,363 of JANTPZ010003562.1, forward strand.
CGAGAGACTTGCTCAAAAGTATGTGAATGAGATCGTAAGATTGCATGAGGTACCAGAGAGCATAATTTCTTATTGAGATCCAAGGTTTACCTCCAATTTTTGGAGGGCATTGCAGAGACCTATAGGAACAAAATTAAAGTTTAGTGCAGCTTATCACCCGCAGACCAATGGTCAGACAGAAAGAATAATACAGACTCTGAAGGATATGCTTAGAGCTTGTGATAAGCATCTTCCATTGGCAAAATTTGCCTATAACAAAAGCTACCACTCTAGCATACAGATGGCCCTATATGAAGCTTTGTACGGATGGAAGTGCAGATCACCCTTATATTGGACGAAATTGAGTGAGAGAACTGTGATTGGTCCTAATTTGGTAGATGAGACAACAAAGAAGATCGAGATGATTTGCTAGAAATTGTTAACCGTACAGAGCAGACATAAGAGTTATGCGGATAGACGGTGTCATCCTTTGGAGTTTGAAGTGGGTGACCACATGTTTCTTAGGGTTTCATCGGTAATTGATATTGGCAGATCTATTAGAATGAAGAAGCTAACTCCTTGATTCATTAGTCTGTACGAGATTTTGGAGAGAATCGGACCAATGGCTTATCGAATCACTTTATCGTCGGACTTATCGAGGGTGCACGTGTTTCATGTGTCACATTTGAAGAAGTATCACCAAGACCTGTCCCATGTCATTGTACATGAGCAAGTTGAGCTAAGGGAGAATATGACTTATCAAGCAGAGCATGAAAGGATTGTAAATGTCTAAGACAAGCAATTAAGGAGAAAGACTATTCAACTTGTGAAAGTCCTCTGGAAAGGTATAACACCAAGAGATGGCACATAGGAAACTAAAGAGCGAATGCGACGTGATTTTCCTCCATTGTTGGGTTAAGTATGCTGGTGCACTGTGATAGTAATTGCTATTAATGTTTATGTTGTGTTTTGCTAGTGTTATTATGGTTATTTTCTTGTAGTTGTTTTAAATGATTTGAAGCTTGCGATTGTGTTTTGTGTTGTGGATGATTTTCTCTTTTATTATCGTGAATTTTGGAGACAAAATTCATATTTAGATGGAGAGAGTTGTAACGTCACATCATCATTAGTTTTTTAAAAAAAAAGAGAAGAGATATCAGAGAGTTTGCGTGTGGAGAAAGAGAAAGGATTGATTGATTGAAAAAATATAGAGGGAGGCAAAGACGTGCGTGAGAGAAGAATAGGGAGAGGGAGTTGATGGTCAGCTTTTTATAAAAAATAAATAAATAAAATAGTTAAAAAATGTGTGTGTATGTGTGCGCGCGCGCCTTGCATGGGAGTGGGGGTACTATAAATATCCCCACCCATATGTGTGTGGCGTGCAGAAGAAAGGGTGAGCGGGAGAGGCAGAGAACACAAGAGAGACGAAGAGAGGAGGAGAAGAGAGAGAAAGGAGAGCTTATCGGGATATTTTTGAGCTCCAAGGTTTTACTTTAAGGATTATTTAGGTAAGTAAAATAACTTATTTTTATTTAACATCTTTTATGAAAGTTGTTTGAAATATTTTTCTCTTTCTAATGGTAGTAATATAATATTGGTTGGAGAATATTTTTGGATTTCGATATTTTCCCAGTTAGAGTTTTATTGGTATAAGACCATATATTGGTAGAGAAAATTTTATCATTTATTTTTATATCAATAGAATTACTTGTTGATATCTAACTTATTTTATAAATTATTTATCTATTTTGTTGTTGTGTACAGTTTCTAACATATAGGATATTTGATATATTAAAGTCAAGCTAAATATTTTATTTAATATTTTGGAGTTAATAATAAATCCTTAATAGTTTAAATATTTTATTTAAGGTTGTTGGAGATAACAATAATTTTATTTATGAGTAAAATATTTTATTCGAGGGTTTAAAGTTTTAAAGTTAAAACTTTTAGTGTGAAATTATTTTAGAATTTGAGGTATTAATAACTTCAAAATATATTAAGGTACATGAGGATTTTTGATAAAATGAGATATTTGAGAAATTTTTAAGGATTTTGTTTTATATGTATTTTGAGTTATAGAATAAATTTAATTTCAGCCTTAAAAACATATTTGAGTACACGTGTATATATATATATAGTAGTGGCCTAATAAGGTATTGGAAATTCTAGAGGGATTAAAGTCCCTAAGTTGCAATTTTTACCACCTAAATTAGTTATTAAACTAAAGTGTGGTAATGTTGAATTGTGTAGATTAATTGTGAAAAAATTTTTGGTTTTGAGTACAGGGATTTCTGTTGTAATAGTGTTATCTTTGCTTGGTAAGAGGTAACTACTTTCCATTTATCATAGATATTGATGTTTGGCTTTTGAGTTAATTTAATATTATGCTCCAATGGATTGATATATAGATTTTCTATTAGAAAAATGTTTAGTGAGATTGGTGATTGTTTAGTGAGATTGGTGATTTTTGGAAAAATATATTTATATATGAAAAGAAATTGATGGATGGTTACGGCTGCATCCACAAGAGTAAGGCCGCTAGATGGCTACGACTGCACCGAAACAGATCATATCTGATACATGAGTTGTTGGTGGGTGGCTACAGCTGCATCCAAGTGAACAAACCGTGAGGTGGCTATGGCTGCAGTTAAACGGACCGTAAGGTGGCAATAGCTGGACCGAAACGGATGGTATCTGGTTAATAAAGCATTGATGGGTGGCTACAGCTGCATCCACAAGGGCAACACCGTTAGGTGGCTACGGTTGCATCGAAATGGATGGTATCTGGTTAAGAAAGCACTGATGGGTGGCTAAGGCTGCATCCACAGGCACGACCCCGTTTGGTGGCTATGGCTGCATCGAAACGGATGATATCTGGTTAAGAAAGCACTTATGGGTGGCTACGACTGCATCCACAGGGGCGACCCCATTTGGTGGCTACGGTTGCATTGAAACGGATGACATCTAGTTAAGGAAGCATTGGTGGGTGGCTACGGCTGCATCCATAGGAGAAACACCGTTAGGTGACCACGGTTGCACCGAAACGGATCCTATCTGATCATTGAGATATTTGTGGGTGGCTACAGCTGCATCCATGTGAGTACAACCGTTAGGTGGCTACAGCTGCACCGCAATGGGGATGTGTTATTAATGAAGTGCTGGTTTGTTACAGAAAATATTTAAATGATTTAATTATAACATTTTGTGCATCTCTATCTTATTCTGTCCCACTTAACACCTATTTAGCACATGTCAGTATATATAATGAGTTGGAATTTGGTTACAGAGACCGTTGTCTCACCCCGTTGCTCTTAACATTTTTTTAGGGAATAGTTCTGGTGCTGGTACGTCGTGGAGAACTTCAAGGGCTTAGATATCTCGGCATATCTCTGTAAAGTCTCCTTTGTTATTTTATGTGTTGATTGAAGTATATTGCCATCTATAGGGCTCATTTTACGAACTCTGATTTTAACTAATTTATGTTTCCTGTTAAGGCTTGATGTCTTGTTTATTTACTGATTTTATGATGCATTCGCAAATTTCTGCTTAGAGATATCATGCTATCATTTTGATAGAAATGAGAACTCTTCAAAATCCTAATGGATTTGCTAATTGACTTGTTAGATATAACTCTATGTTCAGTAATATATATTAAAAGAGTTTTTATTTGATATTTACAAAGAGGTGGTTACAAACCACACCGCCGAGAAGCGTGAATCACTGCATTCATTCATTGAAGTCGTCACTTCCTAGGATCCCATTCACCATTTTTTTTATTTTTCTCTCAACTGTATACCATTCTTCTACTGCATCCCACTCTCATCTCGTTCACACGGCTTTTCACACAGTTTTATCCTCCATCTCCAGCTCTCATCCACGTGGCTTCCTTCACAAAGTTCCTAATTTCAGAGCAACCATGAGTAGCTAGAATTACATTGTCCGATGGTTATGATGATACTAACCAGAGTTCTTGAGCAATTAGGGGAGTTCTCTAAATTTTAATTTTACTTTCCAATCTTTGTATATGCAAATTGTAATTCTAGATTGCTAGATGTTATGATTTATATGTATGAAAGAGGATTATTATCGGTTGATATAATTTGGATTGTGATACTTGTGTTAGATTGATACTTTGGATTGTGATTGGACTATAGCTCTCTTGTTATTCAATTGCTTTCCTTTATTCTCTTGAAATCAATTGATTTGCTCGGTTTCTAGGAATTAGTTGGATGTAAAGAGGATCTTTTATAAATTTAACACGAGCTAAGCATTAAAGATATTCCTAATTGATTAATTGAGTCTAGGTTTAGATTATTTTAAAAGGTTAGGAATATTAATTAGTAAGGGTCCTCGCTAGTCCTTATACTTAGTTAAAAGGAGAATTCAAAATTAAAATTGGCATGGAAGGTTAGTGGATTCAATCACCTAGTGCATTCATTTTATAGAATTTAAATACATCCATTTAGTTCATTTAGATAGTAAAAAGAAAAAAAAGAAAACAATTGATACTTCTTGGTTAATTTGTTATTTACGCTAAATTACTTAGTAATTGAATATAGGCTCCGCGTAGAGATCGACCTAGGTTAGTTGCCATCTATTGCATTTAGCTTGATTTACGCTAGATTACTTAGTAATTTATTATTTACGCTAGATTACTTAGTAATTGATAGCCCCACGACGAGGCTTATCAGTTTGATAGTCTGAAACATGACCTACTTAGGGTTAGGGTCAATGGCCATCACCATAGAAATCAGGCACGTTTAGTTTCCGATGAGGTCATGAGAAATCACGCGCTCACTATTGCCGGTGTCGAGAATGTGGTAGGGCTTCCTGGGTCGAATGGGATTCTTCTCAAAGTCAAGCACAAGGACATCTTCAGCTTTGGAACACAGGACAGAGAGAAGGACAAACAGTGCAAGTAATGCAGTAGTACCAGTCTTCTTCATCTTGATTTATTCTTTTTGAGCGTATATGTGTTGTGAGAGAGCTTGATCAATGGATTCAATTTATATAGTTATGAGAGGTGAAGCATGCTTTGAAGGAATGTTGAAACTATGGGAGAAGCATTGCAGAGAAATGGAATAAGGATTTGCCATCAATAGCCTCTCCAACCTTTTTGCATATATAATCATTGAGAGTCCTAGACACATGACATAAATTTTGAAAACATAACAAATAAATTAAAGGTGATCTCAACGGTTCAAATTTTGGTGTGAACCCCAACCCAACAAAAACACTCACATAGGATTTGAGAAAGAAAGCATATTTGTATTAGTGTTGAAAAATAATGCTTACGCGAACTGAGATAAAACTTCTTTCACTTATTTAACTCATAGGCAGTCAATTACGTTGAAAAGTAGTTATAAGACTAATTCAAACAGGTGCAATGACTTTCACCAAATGTGAGGGGAATAGTTAGCTTACAACAATCTTCCATTCACACTGCTTTTTGTAACAGGTCATATATCCTTTTGGAACCCTAAGAACTGATTGCATATGACTGGCATATATGTCTACCTATTCCGATATGATAGGGTCCATTTCATGGACATTGTAGAGACCTTTGTCTCTTGTGAACTAATCAATCAAGACAAACTATCCATTTCATGGACATTGTGGGGACCTTTGTCTCTTGCGAACTAATCGATCAAAACAAATATTTTAAGTCCCACGTGGGGGAATGGCTTTAATTTGGTTCAATGTTATCTTTAATTTATTGTTGCATTAACTTTCTTGTCATGCAGAATATGATTTAATAAAGTTTATTAAATTGTAGAACAGAATTAATAAAATTTATTATTTATCTTGATCCGTAAGAAATATGTTGATATAACTTATAAATAGAATTGAAAGAGTATACAAATATCCTTGGTTTGATTTTCTTTTTCTTATCAAAACAAGATTTCAGAATTGGCACCCAATTAGGGTTGATCACCAAGCCACTTCAAACTGCAAACTTCAAATTTATATATGTGGTATAGTCTATTATATATATCAAAATAGTTAATGTTGTGCAAATTCTAAAATTTTCCTTTTACATTTTTTTATCCTTTTTTCCCTTTTAAATATCTTCATATTTCTTTGACCAGTATTTTATTCCTTTGAAACCTAGATCACAGTATAATATACCAAAAGCTGAATCAACGGATCACATAATTGGAAACACAATGATACAATCAAATTCAATTTTCAAACGGTTACACAGAGGCAGAGATGGTATAAGAAAAAATTATGACTATATTTTAGTCCCTTTGGTGGATTGAGTTTAGCCCCTTCCTTGAAAAAGAGGGAACAAAGCTCCTCAAACTCAATTTGTATTTTTCTTAAAGAGTAACATGCATTTTATAATTGGCACTGAAAAGAGTATTGGTAAGTTTGCAAGTTGCTAGGATATCAAGTTCAAGCTGCATGATTTAACATTACAATAGTGAGTTGACTTTTTTGAAAATATTGAGAAAGCTAATAATTAGTTGATACATTTATTATTTTTCTCCATACTAATTTTTCTGACTTATAAATTGAATAGTTTATTTAGCTTTTTTAGTCTTCTACCAAAAGGTTAACTGGCTAACATATTAAAAACAAACCAGAGAAAGGTAGTATTGAATAGAATTGGACTTAATGAGAGAATAAGACACACATAAGTGGAACGATTCAGAACTTTAATTTCTAAAATGTTGAGTTAATAAATAAATAGGTTTTTAATGAAAATCACATAATGAGGAAGACAAATGAATAATTTTTTTATAAAAGACTAAAATAATATCATAAAAAAGATGATATTAACCCAACTCGCCTTTTCTTTCAGGGAAATTACTTTAAAGTTCCACGCTGTGAATTAATTACTCTAAAATCCCAAGATGTTTTTAATGGTAGCTGCTTTACTTGTCAATGGTGCTCCTCGATTTGTTATTAACATTTTGTGACCTTAGAGTAATTAATTTGTTATCGCAAAACTTAAATGCAATTATCCATTTCTTTTATAGGTGTCTACTCAACATTCCTCATCTGCCATCTTCATGTTGATGATTTTCATTAGCCCATTTAACTAACTATAGGTTAAGTCTACCTTTTCCAATGTTTAATTTATAATTATTATAGGAAAAAATTCATTTTTAAGCAAAATATATTTTATAACATTTATTACATTCAATTTCACTACTCATCACCTATTTATACTCTCTTCTGGACTCCTACTATTAGTGTCCAAATTCTATTTCTAACACAAGTTGTAAACTCTACCAAGTGTCAGCATATACATGAGTTTCGCCAATTAATTATATCCCGCAAATTGGTTCTACTATTAAATTGAGTAAAAATAGCTAACAAAGGATAGTGCAGTTAGTAAAATGTTGGTTCATAATATGTAAAGTCATGAATTTAATTTTCGCTGTCTTTTGTGAGCTTTTATGAGGACCTTGTCAGTAAACGCTTTTATAACTACATCTATTAGCACTCTGAATCCGCATATATACCTAAATCCTATTAAGTCTCCATAATATAAATATTACCTGATAATGCCACGTATCTTCATCCAAAACTGAAATAATTTTAAGATGTCTTTTCAAATTTTATTGATCATCATAATGCTACAAAGTTAATTAAGTTTAAAAATAAATTTTTATTTTCAAAGAAATTTAAATGTTTAATCTGTTTATTTATTAGAACTTTGTAATCTTTTAAATGTATTTTTTGGATAAAATATTATGCAGTTATATATTTATTTTCATTTGAATTATAAAATTATATAATTTTGAAATCTTTATATTAATACATTTCAATTTAAAAATCTAAAATATATTTCATTAAACATATTTTTGTTAAAATATTATTCAAATTTTGGATCACGTCGTTAATATTTTTAA
>JANTPZ010003563.1:0-20373 GCA_025593235.1 Vachellia pachyceras
AAAGATTCATTTTTGTGTGTACAGATTGTTGATAGGCTCCATTGGTATGTCCAAAGTGGTGATACGGTAAATATTTATATTAGTTGTGTTTATTTGGCGTTTTTCAGAGTTTTAGACACATGAAATTATTAGTGGGTACTGTGGTTCTTTTGAATAATCAGATTTTCCGTAGTGGTGCTTTTATTTAGCAGTTGCCTTTTATTATTTGAATAAACCTATTTTTCTCTTTCTTTTACTCTAAAAATTCATATGGGCATTAACTAATATTACTTGATGTTGAATATCTCATTAATATTTGTTGATGTTTAGATTGTGGACTTCTCTTGTGGTGCTAATGATTTTAGCATCCTGATGAAGAAAAAGCTCGATGAGACTGGGAAGAAATGCTTTTATAAAAACTACGATTTACTTCCAACAAAGGTGAATATACATATGGGAGTTTATTTCATCACAGTTCTTGTAATTCAGTGCAAATTTTGATGTGATTTGATGAAACCGTCTATGAATAATGATTCTCTAAATCTGACACTTATTGGTTAAAACAGCGTAATATATAAGGGCAACAAATCAGGCCTCTATAGCTCTAGATAAATAATAAATCTAAATCTTCCTATTTACCTCTTAAAAGAATAAGATAAATAAATCTGATTAAATAAAGAATAAAAGGATGACAGATAAATTCTGTCAATTAAATAGGATAAAAGCAACATATTAAAACCCTAGAGAAAGTGGCTGGCTTCTCATGGGTCCTTGGTTTATGACGTCCCACACTCCCACTCAAGTTGCACTGTAGATATGCACATGCTCAGCTTGACAACAAGTGTTTCAATATCCCCGCTAGTAAGACTCTGAGTGGTCGGCTACTTGAGTTTTAGAAGACATACATAATACCTCAACTATCCCTACGTCTACCTTCATAGCAATAAAGTGGCGGTCAGTGTCCACATGCCCTGTCCTATCACGATGGACAGGATTTTTTACTATCTCGATTGTAACCTGGTAGTCACAAGAGTGCTTGGCTAATTCATCTATGTTGACTTCAAGCCTCTCTACTTTTGCACCCTTGTCAACTTTCTTGAAGCAGACCTTTACTAGGTGTGGTTTTAGATATTGAAGAATTCTGTAGACCATCTGGAGATAAATATAGATTTGCCCATTTCCTTTTGAAAAGGTACACACACTTGCAACCATCCTATTTTGTCCTTTGTTTTTGATAACCACATGGCCTTAAATGCTGTCTCAATGCCTAAAACTGTCCTCAAAACCTTAGCTACCCAATTCTGTTGCAGTGAAAGAGATGACTGCCCTGAACCGTATGATGGGTATTTAGGCCTTAGGCCCTGTTTGGCGGTGGGATTGAGTGTAACACCTTCCTTTTATGCACTTTATTACGCAATCGGAAGTGCTATGGTTCTGGTGAATCAATTAATTATAGCCCATAAATTAAAATTTGCATTTTACTTTTGGGGTTACTATTCATTTGGTACTTCCAAATTTTTTTGTTCAACTTTGAAAATTTATAACTAATTCTATAAAAATTAAAATGAAGTGATTTAAATCTCCATTTCAAAACTATTGAACTCCTCTATAGGGCAAAAATAATATCTACGCCTTATTAATGCTCAATTAATATAGAAAAATCATGAAAGAATCACTATTCATATGGTAAATTAGTCTTTCAAGATTTTATCTCAAACTTTGAAAAATTATATCTTTCATTGTACACATCCAAGTTTAGCAAATTACTTGTTTTAAACCTTGGAATATGTACTTAGATTGGAAAGTTTCATTAACTTTAATTACTATTTGTCCTGTTTTATGTTTACCTCAACTTTAGTGTTTTTTAAGGGTATTTACTTCCTTTCTCCACTTGATTACATGCATCTTTGGTATATTAAAGCATACAATTTATCTTCATGCTTGCTATGGCATACTTAGAACATCAACATGGTGCATATAAAATACACATCAAAGTTGAGGTAATTCATACATAACTCATGATACTTGTTACATACTTAAGAACTTATAGCAAAATATTGCTATAGGAGCTTATCCTTGCTCTACTTGCCCTTCTTCTTGCATTCACTTTTCTCTTAGAAGCTTGTGACCTAACATGGTTAGTTTTTGGGAGGGTAAGATTCAAAGAATCTCAATAGCAAACACATACCACTCAACATGCAAGGCACAACATGGCAATTATAACATGCTTGCAACTTAATACTTTTACCAGATTACATGTTTGAAAACTATGATGCATAACTATAACATATATAGGCCTATAATATTTCCTACACAATCATGAATAAAAATGAATGATTTCTCATAACATATAAGCTTACAAACATGTCAATTCATTCAAGTACGACCAAACATAAAGAGTAAGAGTAAAATTCTGTACCTTGGAACTTTACAATCTCCCTCTTGCTTTCTTTGGTTCTCTTTCATTCCATAATAGGAACATCATTGTCCAAGCTTACATTCTTACTTCCATAATGTTCAATTTCCCTAAATATACATCACATAAAAGTTACTAAACTCATTAGGACCTTAGAAACATTACCTCTTCATAACTACTTTTACTTGCTTTCTTTAACCTTAACTTTGCACTTTTAAATCCATAAGCTTAATAATTAATCTAACATGTCTCTCCCCTGTAATTTTGCATGTAGATAAATGGATCAAAATAAATCTCCTTCCAACTATGGCATAGGTAGGTTATTGCACAAAATTTCAATCTTAGTCTCTAATGCTTCTAAACTTGGTTTCTCACTTGTACCCTATACAATTTTCATTTTAAACTCATTGGAAGCATTAACATTATCAAACTCCAACTCTTTCTTGCTGTCCTGTTTTGACCAAAAATCACCATGGGAAGGAAAATTTTCTTTTTCATGATTCAATTCCATAAGCTTCCATAATCTTGTCTCTAAACACCTTTTAAACCATAATTTAACTTTAAATCACTCTCTTACATATTTTTAGAAATTTGGGCAGCACCTCCCCTTAGGGTTCTTACTTTCCAAAATTCAAATAACAATCAAACAGTCACAATCCAACTATCAACAAGCTCAAAATCAACACTAGAGATGGATTTTGAAACTTACCTCTTCCAATTTGATCTTCTCTTCACTTTCTTTCACTAGAACCTCTAGGTACTCTTCCTCTTGACTTTAAGAATGCCATTTCAAGAGAAACTAATGAGATTAAATGGAAGATAGAGGATAGAAACTTGAATATATGGAAAATTTCATGCCAAAATCATACCTTTTCTTGGATATTTAGCTTGATTTTCGCTTGTCTTCTTCCTTCACCACCCACCGCCCCCTCTCACTCTTCCTCTCAAGTGGTCTTGAATCCCTTTTAATTCAAGACCACATATGTTAAAAGCACGTGGGGTCCACTTTTATTTGATATAGTAACTTTCTACTAATAATTTCTATTACATGGTTATAAACTTTTTTTACATATACTCTTGAAATAAGATTCCATGTGGATGAACTTTAGCCTCTTCATTCTTTTTTTACATCACAATACTTTATGATTCCTCTAACTGAAACCATTCTTCTGGAAAGGTTTTTCGGGAATTTTCTGGTCATTTGATCAGTGTATGACCATTAAAAATTCCCATTAATTAGGAGGTCATTCTATGATTTTTCTCAGCTTCAATATCTTCTCGATAATGCCATTTTAGGAAATTTCTTATAGAAACCCTGCTTCTAGGGTTTACTAACTTATTACTTCCATTCAGGTAAACTATTCCTGACTTAAACTTGAGACCAACTTTATAAATTCACATAATTCTTAAAATGATTTTCTGCTTTCCTTGAATAATTATTTGAGGCCTCTTAGTATTTTAATAATTAATTTTTGGCTATAATTCCCTTTTTCAGCCAAAATTCAATAAATACTGAATTCAGTTTGAGGTAATTTCTGCTACCCATACCTCAAATATGCCTCAAATACATTTCAGGGAATTATTCTCTACATTTCTGTGTCTCTAGGGCAATTTTATTATATTCGAGTCAAATTTATGAAATTACCCTTGGGTACATGAACCACTTGAAAATTACACTTTTACCACTGTTTAAGATGGCAGGTACATGGGCTTTTTACTATTTTATGTTACCCTTGGCTAACCTTACTTTCACCTTTAACCTTTACTTTGGAGAGCCAAATACTACATAGTCCCTAAGAATCGTTTTACATAGCAAGACACTTATTGGGACCATTGCTCAAATGGGCTTGGTAGCATAAGTCCTTTTGGCTCATTATTGAGCTTTTAGGCCCAAAATCTGGGATATGACATTGGCGGGTTGGGATTAGGATTGGGCAATACCAGTTTTTCATGTTTGATATGATGTATTGAGGAATCCAATCCAGTTTGATATCCCATCTTACATGTGATTACACAATACCGCCACCCCTTGGTATTGGAAATGAGTCCTAAGATTGAACATTTTTTTGACTAAATTGACCCTTTGATATTTCACAAACCTATTTTGTCCATAAGCAAATTTTTCTTCCTTCTTGCATGAATATTTATCTCCTTTCGTGATGGCATTTTCCACCAGCAAAAAAAATCTATGCATTGTCGCCATCTACTAGCTAGCATTGAAGAAGAACCATCAAGCTTGGATCAACTCAGTGCCCTCTTCAAACATTCTCGCAAGAATCAATGTGGAATACAATATACAAAAAGAGTGAGAAACCGAGGTCCTTGGGATACCCCGCATCCTTGCTTTATCTTCTCCGTTGTGAATCACTGGTAGTGATTTTGAATAGTGAAATGACATTGGCTTTCTCCCTCACTAAGGGATTGGCACCATCAAGGCGGAGGCGATCTCCATTGATGTCAGTCAATGGCTTTAAGCCTCTTACTATGTTTCTCTCTAATGGAAGTGATAGAAACGCTGGAATCAAGTGAGGCAAGGTGCTCACGCGTCGAAATTGAGATGGAGAAACGGGTGGTGGTGTGTGAATATTGGAGAAGATGGGAGAATGGTAGAGAGTCACATCTAGGTTCTTTTGGGAGTTAGGATGAGGATTATTTTAGTCTTTTCAAATTAATGGCTGCTTTAATAAAATTAATGAAGTTATTCCTTTCAAATATTACTCCATACCAAATGTTTCTTAAAGCCCCATTCCCATGCCAAAAGAAGGGCGATGGTACTCTTGACCATCACAAGGCTCACCTTCTTACTAAAAGTTATTCTCAAACCTATAGGGTGGACGCATGAGTTAGGTATTGTAGCTCAACTTCATTTCTATACGTTTAGTATGAGCACCGTCCCCAAAAAAGTGATCACATCTCTTTTGGTAGACATTGCTATTTTTGAAGACCAGAAGATTGTTGATATAACACAGTGAAATCCATCTATCATTTGATGAAGAAATGTGAATGTTGCTTAGTAGTTTGATGTGAAGTTTGAAAGCTATAATGCTTTTAGATAGTGTGCGGGGAAGATGTTTTGCGAAAAAAATGCTTGAGCTTTAGCTCGTTTGTGGTGAATGCTGATATAAAATCTAGGATCTTCTTTAGGTTTTTCTTATGATTTTGTGTGTTTGTTTTAACAGAATGATTTTCATTTTGAAATGAGGGATTGGCTGCATGTTAAACTGAAGGAGCTGCCTGAGGGTTCACGATTGGTGAGAATTCTTGCATCACATGGTTCAATGTGTAAATTCATGAGGGTCATTTACATTTTTTGTTTTCATATTTTCCATTTATGGTTGAACAGATTATGGGCCTCAATCCCCCCTTTGGTGGACCCCATGGAAAAGATGCTGACATTTTTATCAATAAGGCTCTTCAGTTTCAACCAAAACTGCTCATTCTTGTTACTCCACGAGAAACAGAAAGGTATGTCTTCCCCCCCCAAAAAAAAAACAGCTTTTCTCCCCCTGAATAAACTTGGTGAGACAAGTAGTGTTTTTGTTCCGTTTCTCACTTTCTTCTCCTCTCTGTAGGCTAGATAATAAACGACCTCCCTATGATCTTGTTTGGGAGGACTGGAACTATATGTCAGGAAAGGTAAATCAATAATTTTTTAGAAATTCATGTGGTGAATCTTAGTTAATTTTCATGAATAAATGTTCTTCTGTGGCCTGACAGCACACTCTGATTCCTTTTCTGTACTTGCTCTCCAGTCATTTTATCTGCCCGGATCACTTGATACTAATGACAGACAAATGGATCAATGGAACGCGAGGCCACCTGTACTGCGTCTTTGGAGCCATCCAGATTGGACTAATAAACACAAGGCAATAGCCCAGGAGCATGGTCATGTGCCTAGCCAACATGATGCATTGATAGAAAAGAGGTTTGATGAAATTTCACCTGCTGATCAAAGTATGTATCTCACGGTGGGTGATGACCTTCCTAAGCAAGACGATGATCCTAAAGTTGGTCAGGCTTCAAGGTACGAGAGTCAGGAAGAAACATTGTCCCATGGGAATCATGTGGTACAAGAACGTAGCATAAGCAAGTCCGACAAGACTTTGCAGGATAAGCAAACTGAAGAGAATGCTGATAGACGATACAATGTGGTTTCATTAACCGACAAACATGCAGTAAATGATTCTTATGACGAAGTGATGCAACTCAGTCAACACAATCAAAAGAGAGACAGACCGGCAGAGGAAGGTTTTCAGTGTGTGTCTCGACATGAGGACAATGTTAATGCTAACAAGAATTATGAGTGTGAGTCCACCCCTCGCCCACACATGACCCTCGAAAGCGCCGGTCATGGGACTAAAAAGCAAAATAGGCGAAGCCATGGTCGTTCCTGTTTTGAGTTTAGAGCTAGGAATTTTGGGGAGCGTCATAATAGCCCTCTGGTAGACAGCCCCAGAGAGTTCGACAGTAGACCCCACTTCAGTGACGAACAGCATTCGAGGGAGACAGATGTTAGGCAACAAATTCGTGTGTATGGGATTCAGGATCAAGGTTATATTAGTAGTAGGTATCAAGTTGGTGATGATCCTTCTTTTGGACCCATAGGAACTGGCTACGGTCAACTTGGTTCTGCTTCTAGGTCATCTTACCCAAATTCATCTACCATGCAACGATATGCACCTCGTCTGGATGAATCAAACCATGTTAGGACTAGAACTTTAGGATCAGAACCACCGATAATTGGTAGAAATGGCAACTTTGATCTTCGTGTGCCACCACAACCTGGATATGGAGACCCGCTACGGCAACCCGGATATGGAGGCCCACCACCACAACCCGGATATGGAGGCCTACCACTGCAGCCTGGTTATGGAGGCCCACCACCACAACCTGAATATCGAGGCCTGCCGCCACAACCTAGATATGGAGGTTCTTCAGTGGGTTTTATGCATCCTCACAATGAATATTCCCGCTATCACTCAGCAGGGTGGCTCAATGAGTAGTTAGAATTCGCACAATCTTTAGGTTTTCCATCTAACTTCCGCATACTCAATATGTAGTGAGATATTTTGTTCGTTGATAGTCCCTTTTAATATCCTAGTAGAACAATTCTGGACTAATCAAATTGTTTTTTCCTCCTAGGATCGTATCTTTCTCTCTTTTTTTATTTGATGAGTAATAGAGGGCAATGGCCCTTCTCTTGTATCATTCTCATCCATAGGAGTGCTAATCCGACAAAATCATCATACAAATGCCTGTGTAAAATCTAGCGAGGCCTCTTAAACATAGTCAAGACCTCCTCTAAGTCAAAATTAGGCTAAACAATCAGGCACAACCATTACTTTCCCTGTATACATGTTGCAGCCTATTTCTCTCAATTCTACCCGTTTCTAGTTTGGCCGTTTTCAACAAAATTGGCCCTACTTCAAGTTCATTTATAACTTTGTCTAAAATATTTACAACAGCTACATAATTATATTCAAGAACTAAATGTTTCATAACAGACTTCTGTGCTAACTACAAAAAAACCTGTGATGACTATAGTTCTGCTTCAATAGTAGTACACTTCCCCAACTTCCTTGAGAATCCAGTGATCAATCTTCCATCCCTTCCTCTTATTAGGTCCCCATAGGCTGCCCATCTACTTTATCCTTTTGAAGCCCCATCAACATTTAACTTTACCCATCCACCTTAGGAGCCTTCTAGCTAATGGGTCCGTTTGGCAAAGCGGTGGAGAAGTACTTATGTGCTTATTCACACAAGCCGAGGCAAATATGTGGAGACTGTCGTTTTGTGGAAAAACACTGTTGAACGTGCTTATGTGTATAAGCAAACAAGCACAATATACATTTCCTACCTTCTCAAGCCTGAAAACTCCACATCTGGTTTGCTCACCATCTTAACTGTATATATTTTCAACTAACCATTTTGGTTGTTCAGGTAGACTAAAACGTTCCTCAAACAAGCATATATTTCTTCAATTCCACAACTTCCAGCACATTATAACAAAATTTATAGCTCTCTCCACATCCTTCCTTTTTAGATTCCATCTGAACCATTCCACGTTCTGTAACATGTAAAAATCATATTTTGTTTTCCCGAGCTCTTACCACAATCTCCTTGTAGTTGTACTGTCTCTCATATCATGCGTGTCTCAACTTCTCCATTACATTTATAGCATTTAGGACTTCTCTAAGCTGTTAACAATATGTTAAGCCCAGCTAGCCACATGAATACTTGGGACCCTTTTGGGCCCCTTCCACTTCCATATTCTCTCATACAATCCATTCCTCTCTCCTTTCTCGTTTTTTAAATTTTCATATATCTACTACTTATTGGTCATTCAGATTTGAATCCCACCTTATTAAAACGATTGAGCTTCTTCCCTCATCTGATAATAATCCCTCCAATCTTTGTATATCTCATTTCCCATTCAACTTAACCATCTTATCCACTATGCATTCTAACTCATCATCATCAAGTTGTTTTGTACAGAACTCAATTTTATACCGTTTTCCACCCTGCACTCCTGCCAAAAATTCACCTTTCCTCCATTTCCAACCTCCCACCTTATGAAACTTGTTAGTTGAGGCCATAGTCTTGCCAAAATTTTCCAGAATTCTGAATCTTTACTTTTTGCGACATATTCAATCTCTAATATCGATTTTCTCCAATATTTTCCTCTTAGCACTTGTTAACACAGATTGTTCGGCTTTGCAATTATGTTCCACCCCACTTTAGCCAAGGGATCATTCATCAATCCCATGTCTTTCAGCCCTTTTATTTAGAAGTGCATTGATCTTTTCTTTCTTTATTATCTTTATGTTGATCAATTTCTTGAAAATCGGGAGCTCTTAACGTTGAAAGTCTTTGGAAATCGTTATTTCTCTGCACAATCTCCATGCGAGTCTCGTTAGAAAAATTTGTGAACTGGCTTATAGTCTGCAAGTCCTAGCACTGTTAAATATAATTTAATCTTCCAATTCCAATTAATCTTCTACTCCTTTGGTTATATTTGTGTCACTTTCAACATGTTCCATATAGATTAAGAAAAATATCAAATTTCATTAATTCTGCATTAAATAACTTTCCAACTTTTCTTCATTTAATAGGGTAAAGTTAAACATTTATATGAAAAATTTGATGTCTTTTAAATATGACTAAAAATGCCTTCTTTCTACTTTTTAAATAGGACCATCGGAGTAACTCATGCATCTTGGTTTGGAAGTGTACCAACATCAGCCAAACATGTTTCACTCATAAGTTTGCAAGTGTATTCTCTGATTAAGAAATATTCCAATGCTGGACCTAATAACCTCGATACCCAGAAAATATTTCATCAAGCCATGATCTTTTATTTTAAATTATCCATGTAAATGTTGTTGTACAGCCTAGATGGATTCTTTATGGTTCCATGTCACAACCAAATCATCAATATTTACCAACAAAATACCAAAAATAAACCGTGTTCTTTTACAATGAAAGTGAATAATTATTCTTGCTTTGGGTAGAACCACCTAAATCAAGGCATGTGTCAATTTCTTATTCCGTTCTCTATAAGCTTGTTTTGAACCGCATAGGGATTTTGTTAACTCACATGCTGCTTATAACATTGAACACTTGTCGATTTCAACACATTAGTTGACTATTATAGTAGAAAATGAAAAAAATTCGTTGAAGGTTTACTACAGTAGAAAAAGATTTCGATCCAACATTTAAAAACCCTATCATGTTTATATAATAAAAGACTTATTCAGAAATAACATTAACCATAATAGAAAGAATTAACAATAGTTTAAAAATACCTATCATGTTTATGAACACTTCAACAAAAATATTTAAGTTTATTCATGGTAGATAATAAGAAAACTTAATATTTAAAAATTATCATGGATAAAATAAAAGAATTTAACTAGACATTTATAATTATAACATGACAGAAAAGAGACAACTTTAACTTAAAAAATTATCATGGTTAAAAAATAATTGAAGTTAATGACCACAGTAAATACCATATTAGAAAGTGAGAAAATTCATCTATCATAGTTTTATAGGATCAAATCCTGACAGACATCACAACCAATAGGCTCTATGGCATTCTAAAGCACATAACACAAGTTTCCACTCAGCTCCGGAGCCTTTCCTTACATTTCTGCCAATAAAACGAGGTTTCGGGAAAAAAAATATCTCAACATATTTATATCAAAATAACAAATTAATATTTTGAAATGTCTCACAAATGACACAGGGAAAATCCTAAAAAAAATATCACATGAATTCCATAATTCCTACTTTGTCTTGTCACCATGTGAATACAAAAAAAGGATACATTGGCAAGAGGATAGCAATTTGGGATTTTGAAATATTGGTATTTTTACAAAATTTCGTCATACTTAAAAAAAAAAGATAAAGGTCCCACTCACCGATGGGCCGCCGCCACAGTATTGGTGGGTGTATTTTTGGGCCACCAATTTTGTTTTTCCAAGGTGGTGGTGAAGGTGGGACTTAATTCCACCCCACCTTGGTTCCCAAAAGATTTTGTGACCATTGCATCCCCTAATCTTTTATATAACACATTTAATAATGCAATGTTCTACTAAGTGACTACCCTTGTAATGTAAATGATAACATCTGTCAATGTATTTACCATTTTAATAAGCGTTCACTATTATAGTTAACAAGTTTTACACTTGGAGAAATTCAATTAATTGAGTGAGGGAGTGTGAAATTGATTGCATTTGTTAATTTTTACAAAAATGTAATGTTTTAATCATTGTTATACTTGTAACGTGAATGATAATATTTATAAAGATATTTATTATTTCAATAACTCTTACCTACTACTACTTCTAACAAGTTACATTTGCGAAAATTCGATTAATTACGTGAGGTTGCGAGAGCTTGACTACACTTGTCAATTTTTAGAAGTAATAAGAATGTAATGTAGGGCAAATTTTTAGAAGCCAATGCTCCTCTTTGGAAAGGCATCTTGGAGCGATCAAAACATCACTGTCAATCAATGTAGTATTGAAGCATAGAAGTAGTTAATGCTTCAAAACTATATTTAATGTTTTTACCAAGAGAAGAATGGTGCTTAAACTAATCCTACAAAGTGCCGAATTTATTTTAAACCGAAACAATAAGTTGCATTAAAGCAAAGAAGTGCCGAAAGAAAAATTGCTGCAAAGCAAAAAAGTTGTTGATGGATTTCCTTATCCAGAAGTTGTGTGTAGTAACTAGGGCTGGACAAAAGTCGGGTGAGATCCAATCTAAAATCACGTCGAGCTAGGCTTTGTTACTCAAAGTCTAGTCCGATGAGGACAAACCTAATGGTAGACTGGACAGGGTTTGGTCCCTGGGTTGGAGATTGGTCTACCAAACTATATAATCATTAAAAAAAATAAAAGAAAAGTTGCAGGAGAAAGGAGAAGCTTGATTGGGAGTGCTTGGATGGAAGCCATCGTCTGATGGACGAAGAAGAAGCCCAAAATGATGGTGATGATTACGCCCATGTAAGGAAAATCAAAAGGCGAGGAGGAAGATTCGAGGCGATGTGAATAGAAAAGGGAGGAAGGAGACTAAGAAGTTGGAAGGATGATGAAGTGGAGTTGATTGAAAATGGAAGAAGAGGGACTGGTTGATGCAGCCATGTGTGTGTGGAGAGAGAGAGAGAGAGAGAGAGAGAGGGTCAAAAGTCGAAACTCACTGTGAAGTAGTGAGATGGGTGAGAGACGGGACATTAATTGAAGGAAGAGAAGCTCCTTTCAACGTGAATTGTGGAGTGGCAGACTGGCACTGATAAAATAATGTTTAAAGTATTAGAAGAAAGAATACTTAAAAAAAATTTATATAGAAATATTTATAAATATATGGAAATAGTCTCATAGGTTGGTTTAAGATCTGGTCTAAACCGGACTACTAACCTAATCGGATCAACCGGAACTAGTGCTTGGGTTGGCTTTTTTAACTTCAAAACTAAACCGGGCTAGACCGGTTCACTTGGAGTATCAGTATATTTTGCACAGCCCCTAGTAATAACAATGTGTATATATACCAGGGTTTTAAGACTTGGACCGGACCGGCTGAGCCCGGAAACCGGCGATTCGGCCAGCATTCCGGTCGGAGTTGGAGGTTAGCCTCGGGTTATCGTGACTCGATCGGTGGATGGTCAACCGAGAAAGCAGAAAGAAATCTAAGAGCAGCAGTTCAAGAGGAGAAGAAATAGTAAAAAGGATCCCAACAGAAGAACCAATGTCCATCGCTGAAGTGCAACCAAAGCTCGAACATGGGAGGTTTGTGAGACTTCCTTGAGCGCTGAAGCCATGTTGGTGTCGTTGAGACGAATGAATTTGAAGGCAATCACCTTAAGACTGCGTGAGACAGGGCTGTAGATGGCTAGGAAAAGGGAAGCAGTGGAAAGAGATGGAGGGGTATTTTTTACTGTAGGTATTTGGTTTGCCAAGTGAGCCTTCTGAATTGGACATGATTGATTAATAGGGTAATAAATGAGGCTCAAGCTTTAAGGTGCACGTGACTTTGCTTGTTGGAACTTGGAAGGGACTTTCAAAATTCAAACTTGCTGACTGCTAGCCTGCTATTCTTGTTTTTATTGCTTTGCCTATATCTAATAACTCCTTTCTTACTTGAACTTTGGCAAATTAAATTGGTTGTTTATGTTTTTGGTCAGAATGAGTGTTAAACATCAACCGATTTATATATATGTAATAACTTCTTTATTTTATTAAAATAAATATTTTGATATTGTAAATAATATTAGATAATAGATAAGTTATAAATATATGATTAGTTTGGTAATTGTTACTTTGTTAAAAATGGAATTCACTACTTAGTTTTTTTGAATTTTTAATTTTGGATAGTGTGATTGTATCAATATATATTTTTAAATTTTTTATTTCTCATCGGTTTGACCCCCGGTTTGACTCCGGTCTGACCCACTGACCCTTAACCCACTGCCTTGTCAGGTCTGATCACCGGTCCGGGTTTAATAACCTTGATATATACCCACAGTCCTCGGGTGTACATAGGTGAAATTTGTGTGTTTTATCAGCTGTTGCTTAGTGACAATGTTTTAGGGCTTGTTTAGAAGCTATTTCCAGAATCTAGGTTTGGTTACAAGACCTAAGTTTTGACTCAAAATTTAGGTTTTGTCCAAGTACAAAAAATTTTCAAAAAACTATTTTGGTTACAAAATCTCGGTTTGAAATATAGATTTTCTCTTTCATATTTTTTCTCTTTCCTCTTTCATACTTTTTTTCTTTCTTTCTCTTTCATCTTTCATACTTTTCACTCTTTCTCTTTCCTCTTTCATACATACTTTTTGCCTTGAAATCCGTAAAAACTAATAACTTCCCAACGATAAATCACTTTTCAAAACCTAGGTTATGCCTCGGAATCTGTAAAAGCTATTTTTCAAAATCTATTCTTTAAAACTTAAGTTTTACCTCGAAATTTATGAAAACTATTTTCAAAATAGCTTCCAAACAAACCTTTAATCTAAGCTTGTTATTTATATCAGATTATCTGTTGGCCATTTCATTGCGCATTATTATTAACTCCATATTGAAGAAGCCAGATATATTGGGAATGTTCAAGAATTAAATTATTAATTTTTAATCAATAGTAAAATATTTGATCTTTCTTATATTTTTTCCTAAATTGCAAAGACTTATTCTTTTATCTTAGAAAACTCTAAAAATATATAACGTACAAATATTTCGTTCAGGTTTTCATTTTCATTTATCGAACTGTTAATTTATGTTTGTTCATTTAATATTGTTTGGATTTAATTAAATACTTTTCTCAGTATAAATATTTATTTAGTAATATTTTCAGCAACGTCTTTACTTTTTTTTTTTTTCATATCTGATGTGCAGCTTTCAATTTTTGGCAGCCATATTTTAATCTTTCAATTTGACATTTCTTAGTATTTTTTTATTATTAAAGTTTGCTAGTTTTTAATTTTACATTCAAAAACTTCAATACATACACAAAAGGAAGGTTAACTCTTAGCAATGGTTAGCATCAGCTTGGAGGATTTAAAATTATTTGAATTGGAGATATAATGAACAATTTTATATTATGAGGATGTACTAATAATTTTAAATATTCTGAATATAGATTTTAATTAATTAAAAATATTTAATAAAATGCTATTAATAGTATTAAAAATTAGGCTATAAAGTGTACATTTAAAACTACAAAAAAGATTATTTATGTAATTTTAACAAAATTGGATTCAAGGCATGAGCTTTTGGCTTTTGAAAAAAGATTTTTTTTTTTACTTTTCCACTTCTATACATTTATAAATTGGTGATGTACTCACAAATAGGGTGGATTCGATCCGAAAGAGTACCACATAGTTGTGTTTCCAGGGAGATATATTTGCAACTTAATGAAATTGAGTAAACCTACCTACTGGACCAAATAAAAAGGGCTTGGTTGTTTTGTTTTCATACCATAGGAATATATCCTAGTAGTTCATGGGTTAGTTTATTTACTTTTGAATCGTAAGTAAGTCCAATTCCTTTCATAAAATTTTATTACAGAAAAAATTGCTCATGTGCGTGGATGGTGATGGACCGATCCTTTATCTTCGAACTTTCATTTTCATAGTTCTAATTGAAAATTTGGTTGGTTTCACTTCTTATCTCTCTCAATGTCGAAAAATTCAACTTTTTAAGCAATATGAAGATTTCAAATACTACATATTTTTTTCAAGTATGAACCCCTCAAATTTACTATTATTTTGGTTTTGATCACTAAAATTTCATTTTATTTAAAATAATGATCCCTATAATCTAGTAAAAATCTAGATAATTGTACCATTTTAAGGAACCAAAATCAAAATGAGAGTAAATTTGAGTATCTAATGATTGTATTAACCCCTTTTTAAATGTTTTTTCAACGTTTTTAATTACTATACGCAAATTTTGAATACCTTGGTAAAATAGTAGATACAGAAAGAACACTAAAAAGAAGAAAAATATGGAAGGGTAGGGTAGAAACATGTGAAACCAAGTAAGTTTTACTGTTATCAGGTCATGTTTGCCTTAGGAAAACCGGTCTAGGCCTTCAAATAAAAACATGTAGTCTCTGAGCATGCTAAAAATATACCATAATTACATAATTTTGCATGATATTATAAATCTATAACAAGTTCCGATTGGCCTGATAGGCTATATAAGGGCCCATTTGGATCAAAAAATCAATGGCAATGGAAAGGAATGGAAGACAGTTTTTTCCTATGAGATGTTTGGTATGTATACTGGAATGGAAAATGATTTGATAATAAAATTTATGTTTGGTTAGGCTGAAATGATGGTAGATAAGTAGAAAAAAATATTTGAAATGACCATGTTACTTTTTGAAAAAATATAGAAAATAATATTTTAAAATATATATTTGACAAAGAAAATGAAGTGCTGATCGATATATATATATATTAATGAAATTTAAATAACCTCCCGCTTAATCGTGAGTTACCCATAGTGTGAATATAATTAAAGCCATTAGAAAGTATATAATTTTATATCTTTAACCATATGCATATGAATGTAAGTCATAGTTACTTAAAATTTAAATAACTTTATTCTTAACCATCAGACTTGTATCTAATCAAAGTTATATCAAGTCGAAATAATTTTGCATGTTTAACTAGATATTTATGATGAATATCTCATGGTTACTTATAATTTAGATGAATTTCCTCTTAACCATAAGCAGTCCATCGTCTACATAGTTAAGGTCTAAAAAACACCTTGTTTGCCCCTGTTTTCGGTTAACATAACAGAGCAATCAATGAAACCCAGCTATGTAAGGCAATTGACATTGAAATATATTTTCTTCTTGCATACAAATATAACAATCACAACATATTATGGACTGCCATTGCAATCACATATGGATTGCCTATAAAAAAACTTTATATAACTATCCTGATGGGTTCATTTGGATTGCAATAAAATATTTTAGGCTACGTCTTCTTCTTATGGCATATCTTAGAGCCCGACCATTAACAGTTAAATCTTCCTATTCAGGCAACTATATGCAATTTACACAAAAAAAAGAAAAAAAAGAACCAAAGAAAACTACACATGGTTGATCACACAAGATTTAAATAATTTCTCTCTTAACCATAAGTGCCCACCATTTGCATCTACTCAAGGCAAATAATTGTGTGTAAACTAGTGACAAGCTCATTATGACGTAAATTTACCAAATTTTTTTTTGCATAACCAAGAGTTATCCATCACTTGCATATCATTAAAACGATTTACTTCTAGAACTCTATGCATTCATCAACAACAACGTAGAAGACAAATCAGACTGAGACAAGACAGAAAAAAACCAAAGGCAACATGATCTTTTGCACTTTTCTGATGGTGATTGAAAATTGGTTCCCACCAATTTTTGTAGGAACCAAT
The DNA here is from genome assembly GCA_025593235.1 of Vachellia pachyceras. Lineage (NCBI taxonomy): Eukaryota > Viridiplantae > Streptophyta > Magnoliopsida > Fabales > Fabaceae > Vachellia > Vachellia pachyceras. The sequence continues at coordinate 16,840 of JANTPZ010003563.1, forward strand.
CTTCCTTTTTGCATTAGAAAGATTGGATTCATGAAAGATTTGTCAACCAAACGTGCGCAACCAATGAAAAGCTCTTATTTTCCTTTTCCATTGATTTTCGATGAATTAAACGGCACCTAAGTTTTCAAGTGAGCATAAACCAAGTCTGTTAAGTAAAATAGGTTTAAAAAGTATGAACCAAATCCTCTTTCTAAACAGGTCAAAAAAAGAACTCATATATAGCCTTTATATCAAATGCAAGTGTGTGTGATCTCAATTAGCTGGCTCCATGAGGTGGGAGAAGGGGGGAAAAGCTAGCTTCAAATTCACGCTGATCAACACACAGTCACACAATCAAAACGAATCTTGCTTTTAATAATAAAAGATATTTTTTGTTGAGCTACATGAGAGAGACAGCTAGCTCAATTGCCCGTTGATCATCATCATCACGTTACTTTAAAGTCACATCAAATTTCGATTTAATAATTTAAGGTTAAAAAGTACATTTTTATCCTTATATCTTAATAACTTAATTTTATTTAATTAAAAATGCAAGCTCATCATATATAGACGGTAATTCTGCAATTAAATGCTAATAAAAATATATTTAAGTTTTAAATATTAAATATAATCATTTTTATATTTTAAAATTTAACCATATTTTGTAATTATTTAACTACAAAATCATTGTTTAAATTTGATAAGTTATCTTTTTTGTTGAATGAAATTAGAGGTGTTAAGACAAAGAACTAAAATTATACTTTTTAAATTTATGGGATCAAATTAAAATTTGATATAAATTTAAAATATTAAATATATGCTTTAACCTTGTCATTATCGTCGTTGCCCATCTAATCATAGCAACAATGCATAACTCATGTAAACAATAGAAGTAATGGTGCATACCAATATGATTGAAAAAGATTAAACTACATCATATGCCACTAACATATGGTTACAAGCTAGCATGTTTGAAAAGAAACAAGTCACACTAAAATTTTATATTGTCATTTAATTTAGGGTTAAAAGGTAAAAATACCAGTGAATTTGTATTAAAAGAGGGTTCAACACTATATATTATTAGAGGTGCAAAAACTTTCGATATCCAACATTCGACAGTAAAAACTTTCGGAGTAATTTTACACATTAACCCTTATATTTTTAATCTCATTTTAAATGTTTATAGATATTTTTGCATTTCTAAAAGGTTATAATGTTTGATACATTTTTAATGAAAAAACTCATGAGTGTTTTAACACATTAACCCTTCAATATATCATATGATGAGAAGTCATTTGGTTGGATTATTTTTCTAATTAGATAGTTCATGAGAGATGTTAATTACTTATAAATCTCCTTTCATCCACTAGGATTCCCAATTAATTTCTCATTTTCAGGGTTCACAATTAAATGGTAGTCTTTGAATTTCCCGTTCAAATAATTGAGAATTGATTAATCTATAAACAATTAGATTCAGTTTATTGGATTGCTATTCAATATCTAGAAAACTTTCAATCAATCAATCCAAAACTCCCGATCTCCTCCAAGCACTATATATCATTCTTCCACTTAAACCTCTTCTCTAATTATGTAGAAACCTTGTACTATCTTTTGTCCATATTATAAGGCACAACTAAAAGCAATTTTTGAATCTAAATATAAGACACCAATCATTGTACTAATTACTTTTTTTCTCACATTACCTTGTTGTTCATTGAGATTCCTCATTTTGATATCGTTGTTTAAAATTAAGTTTATCTAGTTTTTATTTTATTTTAGTTTCTTCTCTTTGAAAACTAACTATAGCTTAGTACTTTAATATATATTATATTTTGCAGGCGCAATGAAATTGATATCGATATTTACTCCCCAAACTATTAAAAGAAGAGTTTACTTTAATTTTTGACCATGGAAAGGGTTATACACAAATAGTACTCCCTCCATTCCTTTCTCTATATCCCAATTTCTAAATTGGTTTGGCCCCTTTCTAATCATATTCAAATAGTCGAACACTTACATCTGAGCACTTCTCTGAGGGGGATTTTGAACATTGGTCCTTTTAATAAGATTATGTTTGGAGTTGTTTTAACATTAAATACCTTTTTATCTATTTTATTCCTAATTAATTATATTAATTATCCCTCTTAATCTTTTTTCTATGCATTCTCTTTCATCAAATTATTCACTACTAATTCTCTTTCTTACATGCCTTGGCATATTTGGGAACAAAGTTCATTTATTATATATTTTATATTTGTTATTATTAATTAATTTTAACTAATTTCTTAAACCGCTTAACTTAGTTAAATGTATCTAATAAAAGGGACCAGAAGAAGTAGAGAACTAAAAGGAATTTTTCCTTTTGATTTCCTCTATATAAGGATAATTTTATTGAAGAAAAAAAAAATACATATCCAATACAAAGCATAAGCCAAAATGCTGAGGAAACAGTATAAATAGTTTAACAACATGAAGTAATACATAAACCCAAACTAAAACAAAAGAACTAAATGTGTTGACAAATATAGAACCACCCCAAACTAAAAACTAAGAATCCAGACATGAAACAAAGCACTTAAACTTCAAACAAGTCGTGACGCTACCATCATGCACTACTACAAAAGGTACTTTTTACGCCCTATTTTTAACCCAATTGGTGCCCTTTCTTGGGGGACGTGTATGTGACGGGAGTAGAAAGTTAGGGCCTACTGCGCCCTATATCATGTGAGGCACCGTATGGTAGACCTACGACGCCCTATATTGCAATATAGGGCGCCGTAGGGTGCACTTACAGCGCCCTATATTGCAATGTAGGGCGCCGTATGTATATTTTTTAAAAAAAAACGTTCTGTTCAATTTTATTTAACCCCTTTACTATATCTGATTCAGTTTGTAGTAGGTAATTCCATTTTGTACACCAGATCAAGTCCAGACATAATAAACACATCGGAGTTAAAAACAAAAGTCATTGTGGCTCATCAAGAGTTATATCTACTTAAGCCAAGTCCTTGTGGCAGTGAAACACAAAAGTCATTGTCTCATTTACTGAGCAAAGATCATTTTACATTTGTGGCAATAACACAATTCATCAATCTAATTAACCATATACAAGTCGACATGAAGAGTTAGAAACTATATATATTCACCTTGAAGAAATAAGCATTATTTACAAATCAAGAAGACGTCTGGCCAACAAATCTCTGATCAAATCAATGTCATCAACCATCTAAGCATCATTATAAAAAATCTACAAATGTAAAAACTATTATTAGACCAATTCAAATTCATCAAACCAAACGATTAACTCATCAATATTTGATAGATTACGTATTACCTCTTCTAAATCTCTAGTCAATCCACTCTGAATGATACTATACATGTAATTGATGACATAATACCCGCACTCAGTATTGCCTGATTATCGAGGGCACTAAAGATAAAAAACATATTGTTAAAACGTATAAAGGGATAAAATGACTTTCAATGAAAGAACTTAAAGTCAAAGTACTTACTTTTGGATAAGACCACTGTGTGGTTTTATTTCTACCTTCACGT
>JANTPZ010003564.1:0-11476 GCA_025593235.1 Vachellia pachyceras
GGTGCGGGTGGACCCTCCGGACGCCGGCGAGGTTGCCGGTGGGCTCTCGCGGCGAGGTCGCTCGCGGAATGGCTGTGGGAGAATGTCACAAGTCCCACATCGGAGAGGCTCGGGAGGGTGCTGGGCTATATAAACGGGTGCGCTGCACACCCTCATGAGACGTCTTTTGGGGGAGAGGGTAATGGCCCCGTGACATTGAGCACAGTTTCTCAATGCTCGAATATTGAGGCCTTTCACAGTGTGCTGGAAGAGAATACTGCAAGCATTGAGTGAAAGCATTGGTAGTACTCGAGCACTAGCTTCTAATACTCGAGTATCGTGCAACATGTTTCACTTTTCACTAATACTCTTTGAAAATACTTGAGCATTCACTTCAAGTACTTGAGTACTTCCATTTCTCACTCGAGCATTGAGTTCTTTTTTCAACTCTTCACCTTAATACTCTCACAAAATACTCAAGTAAACTTACAAAGCATTGACAATACTCGAGCATCCTGATTTAACACTCGAGTACTGAGATTATTTTCAAACACTTTCATACAATACTCAAGCAGTGTGTCAAAGCATTGAACTTTTCTTTGAAAATTTTCAAACAATACTCGAGCATTAAGAAAGCTATGCTCGAGCATTGTTGTTCTGACGGCTTTATGTCTGACACACTCAACCTATGCTACACACCTACTTTCCTTATCTGTGTAACGACATTTTGAATACTAACTGCTCTCATAAATGCAGAAGATTATGATATTAAATGAATAAAGAAGCATAGGCATGGTCCGAGGCTCAGAGACTTTAATGTTCTTCTGCAACATTCGTCATTGTCTGACTCAGTAGCATTAAATGCCATTAATGAAGAAACCAAATGCCATTAAATGGAGTCTAACGGACATTCAAGAACTTCCCAACTATAAAAGGAGAAGCATTCAATACAGAGGAGAATAACGAATATTCTGAGCATTCATCGCTATTTATTTCTTTCTTTGTATTCCTTCAAATATTTATTATGTGCTTCATCATTAGCCATCTACTCTTTTGAGAGAGAATCCTTCGGCAAAAATACTTTGTAAATCTGTGAGAAACTCAAGGACGGGACCTTGAGTCTACTAGGCAAAAAGTGAGATAAAAACAGAGAGTGTGTCACTCTGTTTTAGTGAAAAGAGAAAGGGGCAGTGGATTCCCAAATTATATAGGCTTGTGAAGCCACAATTCATTGTTGGTAGTGGATTTGAAAATCTCAAAGGAGCTCTGAGGACTGGACGTAGGTCAAGAAGACCGAACCAGGATAAATCATTGTGTTCATCATCTCTCTTTACTCTCGGTGACTTTATTTTAATTTTGTGATTTTAAAGTGTTAAATTTTTATCTGACCAATTCACCCCTTCTTGGTCAAATCCTATTCTAACATTTGGTATCAAAGCAGGTCTCTTGTTTAAAGGACATAACAGTCTCGAGTGATCATGGCATGATTTGGTGAGTATATACTTACTGATGGAGCTTCCATCACCAGGCCTCCAGTATTCAATAGCCAAAAATTTTCTTTTTGGAAAATTAAATTTCAAAACTTCATCTTAGCCACTAATATTGATTTATGGGACGTATTTGAACAGGGAAACTATGTGCCTATGAAGGTAGAAGATGGACTAACTCCTAAAATACGTGCTAAGTTTGACAGTGAAGATCTTCGGAGAGTTCATCTCAACAGAAAGGCAGTACTTGTAAAACCCCTTTCCTTAATACCAAATACTTAATTTATTTCAAGTTATTAATCAAAGTAAATTCAATAATTAGTAACTTACTCCAATCTACTTCTGCTGCGCAACTCTCATTCATTATATCTTAAAATTTTTAACATACGCCGTAAGGCATAATTTGCAAAATGAGGCCTATAGATGGCAATATACAATTGTCAACACATAAATAAAAGAGGCGATACAGAGATATACGAGGATATCTATTGCCTCATAACTCTCTCCGACAATTCAGCACGAGAACTATACCTGAAAAGTTGTTAACTTTATAGAATGAGACAAAAGTCCCAGTAATCAGCATTCCTACTTAAAAGGCATACGAGTGAGTGTCGATGAGAGATAAATAATTAATTGTACAAAAACAATTTCTCAGGCAATACCAAACTATTTCAAGTATACCTAATCATCACAAAATTCATGTATATCAATATCAATATAATCATCGTTACCATGATCATCAAGATCAATCGGATCAATATCAAATAATAATCACATCGTCACACATATCTATCAATATAATCATAATCGAATCAATATCCACAAATCCACTTTTCCATAATTATCAATTCACAATCACATGGATTTCAAACTTGTATCATCACAACATTATCAAGAAATTGTACATCAAAACTTAATAAATTTATTGTCTTTCTGTTTTCCCCTTATTCCTCCCCAGCCTTATTTCCTCTAACTGAAACCATGTGCTAGTACTGTCCCATGTAACTGGTAGTACCATTCAATGAGCTCACCGATAAGTGATGTGGACTAGCCAAGTACCACAAAGCACAAGACCGAACCATGGGTTCCCCCTTTCACATCGTAGGGGTGTCATAAGCCCTCATCGCTATATCAAGGATCACCTGGTAATCAGACTCGGAATGTCCTTTGATGATGGGCATAGGATCTTCCAGTAATTAGACTCAGAAGTCCTCCAACCTTATTTCCTTTTTGGCATGCCGAATATTCACCCCCTTATACTCCCTGAATAGCCTCCCATTAATAACCACATCCTCCTCTCCCAATATCACAATTATCTCTTTATAATATTTAAGCAAAGTGCATCCACAATTTATCATCAACATATACACGCATGAATAGTACTGACACGTTTCAATCAATCATTTCATACTCACGGTTTTCCATCAAGTCAAAAGAACATTCTTCAACAGCATTTGCAAACATCACCAACACATCCAATCTTTGACTCCAAACATCACAACATATTATCAATAATATCAACACAAAGTTTATTTAATAATAATACTTTCATCACAATCAATTCAAAATCACTCACCAGACATGTCCCAAGTATGCATAATAATTCAGATAATGAAGTACATTTTTTACCTAATAATTGTTAGTGTAGGATTTGACCAAGAGGGAGTGAATTGGTCAAATTTAAAAATTAAAATCATAAACGCAGAATTAAAATGAAATCACCAATAAAGCAACGAGAGATGAACACGGGCGATTTATACTGGTTTGGTCCACCTGACTTACATCTAGTCCTCAGAGCAACTCTGAGAGTTCCAATCCACTAATAAATCACAACTAGGCCCACCAAGCCTTTACAACAGAGATTCTCGCTCCCCCTCATACTTTGCATGAAAACAGAGTCACACACACTCTGTTTTTCCGTCTCAACTCAGCCCAACAACCTCAAGGTCCTAACCTTGAGTTTCTCACAAGAATATAATGAGAAATATCAATATTTACTCTCTGAAAAGAGTAGATGGATAAACACTGAAGCTCATAAAAAGTTTTGAACGTAGATGACAGAAAATGTTATTACAGACAGTATGTGCATTCAAGCTTTTTCGTCGCCTCTACTCACTTTTTATCTTTAAAACTTCTTCATTTATAGTCGGGACTATATTCAGTAGCTGTTACACATAGTTTGAATGCCCGTTAGAGAGAAGCTCGGAACCGTTACTCTCACCCGCTGTGTTTGATGGTCTGTCATTAAAACTTGATGTTCAGCTGTTGATAGGATTCATTCCTCAGATGATCTTAGCTGTTTAATGAAAGAGCTAAAGTGCATTTATGAGAGCAGGTGAAATTCAAAATATACTAAGCATGAAAGAGGAAAGCTTCGGTAGATGATAGGCTAGTTGTGTTAGAAGCTCTATCAGAAAAATGAGGAACTCGAGTTCTCAAGATCTCATAACCAGAGTTCTGTAACATTGAATTTAATAGCTCAGTAGTGAAACTTTTAGTTTTTTTATAAATATAACTCGAGTTTGCAATGAAAGTTCTAAAAGACAGTTTGAAAACTTTTATTTGAAACTTGAAGTTTTGAAATCAAGTTTTGAGTTGTAGTTGTGAAACTTCAAGTTGTGAAAATGAGGACTCGAGTTTTAAAACGTGTGAAAAAATGTTCAATTGAAAAGGTCCTCGACACTCGAGTTTAGAATCTCAGGAACTTGAGTTTTGAACTTATGAAATTTTGATAAGCATGGAACTCGAGTTTGAAAAACAGTAAGACTCAAGTTATGTAAAACTCTAAGTCAAAACTTCCAATTTTCAATTTAGGTTTTGTGAGCATGTTATAAAAATTGAGTTTTGGAAATCTAGAACTTGAGTTTTATAAAAGCATTTTCAAATATGAAGTTTAGAATCCTGAGACTCGAGTTTTGGAAATCTCAAACTTGAGTTTTATAAAAGCAATTTCATATATGAAGTTCAGAAGCTCGACACTCGAGTTTTGGAAATCTGGAACTCGAGTTTTATGAACTATGAGATGCAACTCGAGTTTCCTCGAGCTATGAGTCGAGTTTTATTGATTCTATTGTGAAAAAATGCCACCTAGATCACGACACTCGAGTTTTACTTTATGAGTTGAACTTGCATAGGTCACAATCAGCTTTCAGCACTTGTCTCAACTTGCAACATCCATATCTCTTTCAATTCAACTCCAAAACTTGCAAATAATATATCAATGGAAATCCCTGTATGTCTACTTTCATATGAAGCAAGAATCAGTCCAAAAACTATAATATAAAGAAAGTTATGATGGATAAAATAAGAAAGGTCAGTGATAAAGTGTTAAATTCAACTACAAATTTCGAAGATTATATCTCCTTCATATGAAATGCTTTGATGCTGATTTTGGTGTCTATGAACCGCATTGTGAGTCTAGTTTCATATGAAATTGGTTTCATATCAATCGGAATTGTGATTTGAGAGATATGACCAAAATACCAAACATATGTCGAGCTGAAAGTTAATAGAGGAGCTGAAATTAGAGTTTTGATGATTCAGAACTGAAGTTTTGTAAAACTTAGCCCAAACTCGAGTTTCCAGTACCAGTTCTATGCCTGCAAGTTGTGGAACTTGAGTTCTTAAAATCTAAGATTCGAGTTTCAAAACATGTCTGACATTTTCAACACATTCGCAGATTTTTGACCCAGATTTCAAATCATGCAGTATTTTGGGGTTAACATAAAAATAAGGTATACAAATATATAGTAAGCCAATATAAATTATAAAAACTTTTATCAAATCAATATGGATTATGAAAAACTTTTTGCTCTATTATATTTGACATCATCAAAACTAATCATATCTAATAATAATAAACCTGTAGAAATAATTCATATGTTAGCAACCTTAAATATAATTGAAATACAACAAGAAGAAAAGAAAACTATAGAACAAAGATTGATAGAAAATTATGAAGATAACCTTTAATTCATTGGGAAAAATCTAAACCCTTAGCAAAAATAGATTCAAAAGATTGTAGTAAAGAAATAAATTGTAAACCTTATCCATGGACAGGATAGGATAAAAAAGAATTTGAAATGCACATAAATGAAATGAAAAATATAATTTAATTAGAGAAAGTAGATCTAATTATTCTTCACCAGCAATGATAGTAATTAAGCATAGTGAAGAAAAAGAGGAAAATCAAGAATGGTAATAAATTATAAAAAATTAAATGATTTAGCAGTAAGAAATAAATATCCTATACAAAAAAGGAACTTTTATTAACTTAATAAGGGGAAAACGATATTAGTAAATTTGATTGTAAATTAGGATTTTTTCAAATAAAATTAGAAGAAGAAAGTAAAAAATATACAGTTTTTAGCACATTAGGATTGTATGAATAGAATGTATTACCAATGGGATTTTATAATAGTCTTAGTATATTTCAAGAATATGTTTCTAAGTTATTATTGCCTTTAAAAGATTTTGCAGTACTTTATATTGATGGCATATTAATATTTTCAAAAACCAAGAACTCAAGAAAGTCAAGATGGAACAAGTATTTTAAGAGAGGATTATGGAAACCCAATGGAAGTAGAAAATGAAAATATTAATCTAGTTATGATCATATAAAGGATTATTGGGTTTGGTGGTACAAATCTTGTATTATTTGGTGGTCTAAATATTGCTGTAAATATTGTTTCATTTTCTGATTGCCTAATTGATTCCTTATGAGTTAAAGTACTCGATTTTTTTCAACTTCTCTTTCTCTATTTATTCTTTCATTTTGTCTACTACTTGCCGTAGTATTATCTCCATATTCTGAACTTTGTATATTGGGTGGATTAAATTGCAAATTTATTTGAGCTTGTTTTGGTTCTACTATACTTATAATGTTGTCTATATCTTTTTGTATTCTTTCTATTTCTCCTCCTCCTCCTCCCATGATTTTTCCTATTTCTTCAATTGTTCTTATCATATTTATTGATGAATTTTTCTCATTCACTAATGTTTGAAAAGTTTAAGCAAATCTTTTCCTATTTGACATGTTATTTTAGCTATTCTATTATTTTCCTTTTGACTTATTGTTAGTTCAAATTCATTGTTTAATTCTTTTAGTTCCTTTTGCCCTTAAGAGCTCGTTTGGAAGTTTGTTTAAGAACAGCTTTTACGGAATTCAAGGTAAAATATAGGTTTCGGAGAATAGTTTTTATGGATTATGAAGCAAAACCTATGTTTTGAAAGGTGATTGTGTTTGGGAAGTTATTGGCTGTTATGAAGCTCGAGACAAAAAGTAAGTAGGAAATAGGAAATATAAATAGAGAAAAAAAGAGAAAAATAAAATTCCTTGGCTTTTATGGAGTTCTTATCCTATTTATCTGGATATGATCTTTTATAGGTTTTATACTTGTTTTTATTCCTAATACTTTCATTATTTGATTAATATTTCCTTTTTATAGAATTTAACTCATTTTTTATCTCATATATCTTTTGTTCCATTGGTTTAGAGATTTCTATTAATCTCTTTATCTTATCTGTAGGGTGTTCCTTTTCTATTTGTAATTTTTTATCCTCAGATGGTTTTTTTTAGGGAGATTTAGTTTCAGGTTCCAAATAAGCAAAAATATTTAAAGAATGGTTCCAAGGATAAAAATATTTAATTAGAGGTCACATTTACAATATGAGGTGTTGTCAACACATCACATGTTGTTATCAATACAAGGATCTCATGTTGTCAATGGGGATCTCTCATTAAATATTTTTATCTTTGGGACCATTCCTTAAATATTTTACTTATTTGGGACCTAAGACTAAATCTCCCTTTTTTTATTATTTGTTCTACAATAAATACTTTTAATGAATCTTCTATATTCATATTTATTTATATAACCTCCTTCATTAACTACATATTAATCTAATTTATTTGATTAAAAGTACTATCTACTTCTACTCCTACCACAAAAGTTATACAATCATCTTGATTATAAGAGGGTATATAAGAATCTACCGATAAATTATTATTTTCTATTCATATTGATAAATTTTTTAATTCTTCTTTTAAATATCTAATTAATTATTGGATTTTTCAATTATTTCCATATCTAAATGTTCAGGCTTACCAAATATTTTCTTTGTTTTCTTTGGGATTTTTATTTCTTTTCTTATCTATAAAGTTCAAGGGCTTGTTTGGGGAGGTAAAAGCCATTCTTGCGCTTACCGAGACAAAATTTCTTTCACATGTATACCTCAGAATCTGTGTCCGTTTTCCTAAAGGATTATCCAATCAAGCCGCGGCATTAAACACAATCACAACAATAAACTATTATAATAACGAACAAGAGATCAAGGGATTCATATTATAATGTTTAATTTGTATTGTTTTTATTTTAAATTTTTTAATAATAATAATAATAAGCCATATCTATCCCTCAGTTTTTGGTTATTTACTAGTCCTTGCCATCAACTCAAGACGGCATTCTAACGCTACGCGGCCTTTCCTTTACAAAAGGAGCCCTCTCCGGCCGATTTTGAGGTCCACTCACCCTACTACCCGGCTAGAGTCAGTTGCTGACCCTTCGGCCTTCGGCTCTTCTGTGTGCCTCTCGTCGGAAGTGTTCAAGGCAAAATATCGTCCGACCTCAATTTCCTTTTCTCCAATCCCTTGCCCTAACTGACCTTATTCGACGCAAGGATCTATCTCGTCCATACGCCGTAAGTCTTTCTCTTGATTTGTTTGAACCTTTTTATGTCAGCGTTGTATCGTAGTCTCAGCACCCGATATTCGGATCTTCCGACTGAAATTTATTGTTGTTTTATCTCTTTGCTTGGCTGAAGTTATTTGTATGATTGCCACCACTTGTAAGTTGCAACCATCGTCACTTAGGATAAGTTGCCTAACCCTCAAAGGTGTTTCCTGTTATAAGATGATTTGCCTTATTCTATTCTTATGAAATGTTGATATTAATTGCATTTGTCTGCCATTGAAATCTTATTTCTGTCCCTGTACGGTCACTCATTGAAGTTTCTATTTTCACCGTGATGGTGAAAGTCCTCATGATGCCATTAAGATATCACTATCTTTTTTCCCCTTGTGCTCCGATCATTCTGGCATACGTTGCATTGTGTCCTGTTCTTTCTATTCTGGAAATCTCGTTTGTAGTTATTTGAAATCCTAATGTTAATGAAGTTTGTTTGATGTGTTTTCAGTTTGTAAACATACAGCTTCTGCTGCGTTTGGAAAGTTGCAAGCATGTTTGGTTCAACAAGCCGTAAGTGTTGCGCCCAATCTATTGTACTGTCTGTTTTTTCCTTCTTTGCTCCTCATTAGATCAAGTGCGAGCCTCTCTGCCATACGTGGTATAGAACCGAAGCTAACAAATTGCTATATGTCATCTAAAAGGGCTAAACATTAAATTATCGTCTGAAAATGTATTCTATGAAGTCACGCAATTCTGTATTTTCATTTATAGTCTACATCAACATTTGGTGATGCACCATTTTTGTGCTGGTTCTGCTCTTGCTGCCCTCAGCACTGAAATTCATCTTTGTTATTGCATTTATGTTCAACCTGATCTGTCTGTACTTCAGTAATATGTGGTCTTTTTCCTTGAAGTTTTTGGTTTTTCATCGGTTTCTTCTGGCCTTATACCAGTGGTGATATGGGTCCTCTAGCTTCCCTGCTCCCAAAAAAAAAAATATGTTAATGCTTCTGATTACCAAAATTGAGCCAGCTCTATTTGGTTTCATAATTATTCAGATTATTGCTTTTTCATTATGTGATAGACAGGATACTGATACTTGAAGTGATTATTTGTTGGATATGCTAGTTTTGTTATTTATGTTTTTTATGTTTTTTAGCATCTTGCTTCTTTGTTTGCTGTCTCCTTCTGCAATCCATTAATATGGTGAAATCATTTAACAGCTTTTGGGCAATCATCTTCGAGTCCATTTGGCTCTCAATCAGTTTTTGGGCAGACCAATGCATCAAGTAGCAACCCTTTTGCCCCAAAGCCATTTGGTAGTACAACACCGTTTGGCTCACAAGCAAGCAGTTCCTTGTTTGGAGGTACTTCGACTGGTGTATTTGGTGCGCCTCAATCTTCATCTCCATTCTCTTCAACGACCACCTTTGGTGCTACTTCTTCACCTGCATTTGGCAGTTCAATGCCTTCTTTTGGGTCATCCTCAACTTCAGCCTTTGGTAATTCATCTTCATCATTTGCTGGTAAGTCAGTGTGCATGATTTATTTGTCATACCTTTTGTTATTAGAAGTCTATCTCTATTGTTAATCAGGTTCACCTATCTGAATCTTTGGAAAACCAGTTTAGCTCAATTACAGCCTCTGTCATGAAGCAGGAAAAATGATGCGCTATTTTCCCCCCAGACTGGCTCTGTCTGGGGTAAATTTTTTTGATGTTGGTATTTGATAGGCATGGGTTAATAAAAAACGTTTGGAATGATTTCCATATGTCTTGTTTTACCACTGCTTCTGATGTCTTAATTTTGACTAAATATTCTTGACTATAGTTATTTTTAGTTTAAAACATCTGATTTTTATATTGTTTTATTAGATATTATTACAAAAATTCATACTTATCAGTATGATCTCATATCATATAAAATTAATGCTGATGAAATTCGCATGCTCCCTAGGGTCATCTGGCTTTGGCCAAAAACCTGCTTTTGGAGGCTTTGGGTCTACCACTCAAACGAGTCCATTTGGAACTGCTGGACAACCTTCACAGCCAGCATTTGGAAGCAGCATATTTGGTTCCTCAACACCTTTTGGTGCATCATCTCAGCCAACATTTGGTGCTGCGAGCACCCTGGCATTTGGTGCTGCGAGCACCCCGGCATTTGGTGCTGCGAGCACCCCCGCATTTGGTGCTGCGAGCAACCCCGCATTTGGTGCTGCGAGCACCCCTGCATTTGGTGCAACCTCAAGTCCATCTTTTGGCAGCACAGGGAGTGCATTTGGTGTAAGCTCCCCTGTGTTTGGAGGACCTGGTGGAGGATTTGGAGCATCAAGTACCCCTTTATTTGGTTCTTCAACAACTTCAACATTTGGGACTTCAACCACTCCTGCATTTGGGGCGTCTAGTGCTTCTGCTTTTGGTGCTTCTAGCACTCCTTCCTTTAGTTTTGGATCCGCTCAAACATTTGGTCAGTCCACCTCCACATTTGGAAGCAGTCCATTCGGAAGCACTTCTTCACCTTTTGGGGGACAGAGTTCTCCATTTGGTGAGTTGGAATCTGGAATTATGAATAGTTGAATACTGACATTTATGATATATATAGTTTTTAAGTTACAAGGGACTTATATTTTTTTCCATATCTTTCTGCATCTTTTGTGTTGAAATTTTGATATCATTTACTTGTCTTGTGCTTCAATCGAAAATCACCTTGGCATATTTTCTCATTCAGGATCTCAGACCACTTCATCAGCTTTTGGAAGTACTGGTATTGGGCAGTCTGGTTTTGGGGGTCAACGTGGTGGGAGTAGAGTTGTTAGTTATGCACCAACGGCTGAAGCAGATGGCGGTACCTCTGGTGGGCAGACTGCTAAGTTGGAGTCCATATCAGCCATGCCTGTTTACAAAGATAAAAGCCATGAAGAGCTAAGATGGGAGGACTATCAAATTGGTGATAAAGGTGATTACCATTTATATTAGTCATTAATTATTAATAAGTAGTTTATAATTTAATAGTTCTGCTGGTTTCATTCCAGTAATGATGAATCTGATTATTCTATAACATTCAATATAAATTTAGGTGGGCCACACAGTTCTACTCAGTCTACTGGCTTGGCTGGCTTTGGTTCAACCACCACTCAGACAAACACATTTGCTCCTTCTCCTGCTTTTGGTCAATCGGCTGCTAATCCATTCTCCACCTCAGCCCCTTCTAATCCATTTGCATCAAAGAGTTCACCATTTAGTACGGGCTTTGGGGCTTCATCTACTCCTTTCAGTTCATCACCCTTTGGCACTTCGACATCATCAGCAGCAGCACCTATTTTTGG
>JANTPZ010003565.1:0-10728 GCA_025593235.1 Vachellia pachyceras
CATTTTCTTGTCTCTGATTTTACCGCCCATCATTCTCTGGCCGTCCGTAGCGGTGGCGGGGTTTGGGTCGTCTCTGGATCGATGTTTGAGTTGTTGGGAAGCCATGCCGTGTGTGTGTGAGAGAGAAGCGAATGTAATGGGAAGTCTTTCAAGGATGAGGAGATTTATAAGGGAGAGCGGGTCTTTCTGGGGAGCCATTATGGGAAGTGACAGATGGATGGAGGAGATTCAATGTTGTTGACCGCCAATGACTACGCGGCTATGACTCGGAGTGCCAGAGAGTCGGATCGAGGCAGTTATTTTAGTTTGTGACAATTCTTTCCTGTGGAGATGCAGGAGCTGGAACCTCCGCCAAATGACACGTCACCGGGAGATGATGATGATGATGATGATGATGTCTCAATGTCTCTGCTATTACCAGAGTGGACAAGGGGCCCTATCCATTGCCATGCCCGACACCTGTTGAATTGCTTTGCCGACTGAGCATCTCTATCGGTATGATACGTATGTCCCCAGCGCAGAATAATCTCAGTTCTACATGTGTCTTATCTCATTCATATTTTTCATCAGACGTCCATGCATGCTCATTTTAATTATTTTGTTTTTTGTAGCTGTGATTAGAGTTGGAGAGACCTTGCGCCCCTGGTAATTACAGGCCAATGGAAAACAGGATTTTCACTACACGTTAATGGTTAGGGAGTGTCGCTAGGGGCTAACGAATTCTCATTTTCTCTATTTATAACCATTAGATAACATAAAATAGTTTAGATTTGCTTTTATACAAAATCTATATTTTTTATTTTCTCCGTCATGTTAAATTATTCATACTAAGATGTAACAATTCTGATGTGCATGGTGAGTCAATTACTCACCCAAATCGTTTTTGTTTTCAGTAGTATCGCTGCATATGTTATCGCTGTTCTATACCCAGTACGCTTGCCATTAATGGTCCTGAATTAAGTTTTGATTCTTAAGGGGAAAGGAGCAGCTAGAAGACACTCTTTGAGTATCTGACTGCTCTGTCAAGCAATTTAGAAGCTAAATTTTGTCATTTCTGAACAAAAAATTAGATGCAAAACTCTTCAAATGACAATATCGGCAAGAGCAAAACATATTTGTATGTGTCCTGGTTCTTGCCAATATTTTCTTAACGCCTTTAAGGGTGGAAAAGAGTGAAATAAATGTTACTGTAGATGGAAAGTGAAGAGTTATGGTGGTGGATGATAGCATATCCTCCTAAAAGAAACATGAGATCATGAGAGCCAGACAAAAGGGAAAGGACAAATAAACTAAGCTCAACTTATCAATTCCTTTGCATGTCTGCAAGAGAAACCCCTGAATCTTCTCAGTGCTCGATGCTTGTTGAATTGACTGAAAGTAAATTGGGTGTTTAAATATCTACTAATTTGAAAAATAATTTTAATTGAATGAAGCACTGATGCAGAATTCGTTTCCTGTGGGTTTAGAATATGTGAGCAATTTTCAGACCTGTGATGAATGTTTGGATGTGGACTGTTTTCTGTGAAATACACATGTTCTTGTTGCTCATTTCCTTTAAAAGGTTTGGGTTTTTCCATTCACAGGTATATTGATTCAACTTCTATGACCAAGGCATATAAATGAAGAGAAAGTTTTGATCGAAATCATCAGCCTTGAGAAGGATGTAGATGGTTTTCATCCTTTGGACATTGGCAAACTTTCCATGAAAGGCAGAGAACCGCTATTTATCCCCTGCACTCCCAAGGCAAATCCTCTTGCTTTTGAATGGAATGAAATCTGAATCACATCAAATTTGTGGATTTTATTCAACACACTGTAAAAAAAATGTTTTCTGTAGCTTTGTGAGACTACTTCAACTGTGGCATTGGTATTCAATGATAGTATGGTTTTATCATATAAGTTTTAGATAGGTGATGAAATCTCTGAGACTTCGTTTAACCTTTTTTTTAAACTAAAAAGTTGAAGGTAGAGATCCACTGAAATTGACAATAGTTTGAACTCATGAAAAACAACTTCATGAAATTGAAATAGATTGTTGTTATTAGAAACATAAAGGATTTTTTTCAACTACTTCACTTTCCATGTTTAATCTGAATCTCTAGGTTGTTTTAATTCTATGCTTGTTTTTCGTTTTTAATCAACCAATTCCACCTTTTGCAGCACATATGAAAGCGTAACTTAGCTTGAGGAGAACTTTCTCATAATCTTGAGTAATTAATTCATATTATACTCTTGTACGTAGGGATGTGTTGAACTTCTCCATCGAAATGGTGAGTATAAAGGGCAAGAATGCAGTCGTGGTTGGTCGAAGTAACATAGTTGGATTGCCGGTTTCAATGCTTCTTCTTAAAGAAGATGCTACAGTTACCATTGTTCATTCACCCACAAGTGAACCGGAAAAAATCATTCGTGAAGCAGATATTGTAATTGCAGCTGCTGGACAACCAATTATGGTAACTGGCAAAACATATTTCCTATATTTGCATCTCCTTTCTCACAATTTCGTTTCCATTCAAACATGCCAATCCATCATACAAGCAAAATTTGTTTTCATATTTAAGCTCTTGGAATGGTTCTTACTACAAAATGTGACAGATTATGTGAGTTCAAGTCGGTTGCTTTCATCCTTGGTATATGATAGGATCCTAAATATATTAGTGGCGTAGAAATAGGAAATTAGTTGTTGACTTAGCCATAATTATTTGTTATTTATGTTAATTAAGTAAGGAGTCAGTTTATATGTTAGTGGTATAGTGGGAGTTAGTTTTAGATTCTAGGGACTTATCAGTATACAACACAAATTAGTTACAGGTGCAGTAGTTGTCAAATGCACCAAGGCCTGTTTAAGATCAGAGAGAGAGAGAGAGAGATGAAGTTAATTTACCCTCTGATAAAGATGATACTTTTTTGCATGCACAGAAAAAATAAAATTAAAAATATAGAAGATACTTTCTCTCAGCCCCTAGTCGCTCTAGTCAATCCAATAGATGCTACGAGAAGGGAATTTGGTGGTAGCACATAGAAATTCTGGAAAATATTTTGGTCAAGAGCCTTGTATATTATTATTATTATCGATCTGCCGTTAATTGCTTTCATTTTCCTGTTTGAGAGTTTGTCTCAAAATTCTGTACTTCTCAGATCAAGGGCAGCTGGATCAAACCTGGAGCTGCAGTCATAGATGTTGGTACAATTTCTGTTGATGACCCAACTAAGAAGTCAGGTTGTAGACTTGTTGGAGATGTAGATTTTGAGGAAGCATCTAAAGTAGCTGGATGGATTACTCCAGTTCCTGGTGGTGTGGGTCGGATGACAGTGACAATGTTGCTAAAAAAAATACCTTGGAGGGAGCCAAACGCAAGCTTGAGCAAAGTAGTTGACATATCAACTGATCAACACCTTTAATTTGAGAAGCCCCCCCCCCCCAATAAGTTGATAATCATGTGAGAATAATTATGAACGTTATGAATTTTATGAACCCTTCGATTTTGTTGAAGCAAGACAAGATTCTGATTCTTCCATTCCCCTGTTCAATAAGATAGTCGTTGAAAACAATTTGAAGTGAACTGCACTGTTCATAACTGATGCATAGTGTTGTTAGATATATCAATTTTTGCCCCCCACAGAATTCCTATAATTCCAGTAATGCAATGTGACAATGAATGTTGGACATTAAAGGAGAAACTTGGTGTGACAAAAAAGAAAATGGTAAGATGGATATATGGTCGCACTATATATAACAGTGATACGTGCTGATAAGAGAACAAGTTGACGTGCTATTTATTGAGAATGGAATGGTAGAAAGTTATTTAAGATAGCATCATAATGTGTAAAATTAGGACAGGGTGAATACTTCTACCAGGAGAGGTAAAGGAAGATTAATAATGACAATGTCTTACCGATAAAACTGGTATTAAAGTATAATAATATCGTTGATCTATATATATATATATGATCTCATGTTTTGTTGTTTGTTTTGGTTGACCACGGGCCGCGGCCATGTATACCTCAGGAGGCTTAACTAACGTACGAAATAAGCATGGAATTTTGCTGCCGTTAGATTCTCCTACACTTAAGTTTGGGGGTCTTAAGGTTTAGCCATTAATACCTCATAGTTAGCGAGTACAATGTGAAGACTATCGGGTAATCTTGGTCCTCTGAAGAGAATTCAAAAAACATTGAACAGATTGTTTCTCCAGTTTTCTTGTCACCCGGACCAATAAATCTGCATGTGCGATCTTATTAGCCGAGCGCATCAGTCTGGATATTGAGATTCTGAACAATAAGATCGTTGAAGAGCTTCCATCCAATGGACAGGTAGAAATTCATAGGCCAAGAAGGTTTTTATAGAAGGAGAAAAAAATATAGCGCAGGCTCAAATTCAATCTATTAATAATTGATCACACTGAAGTTCACCTAATTCTCTTTCTGTCCGAACCTCATGAGTGCATTACGCAGGTAAAGACTAAAAGGAAGCATCATCTATACTATGAGGAAGCCTATGACATTCTTGCTTTCTAAGTTCTGCCACTAGAGCTGTTAAGTTAGAATGATCATCACAGCCAATGATGATGGGAACCAGTTATCCTTGTAAGAAAAGTTAATCAAGTCTGAACCATTCATATTTTATTTAGATTATTGAGATTTAATTTTTTAAAAGTTTATATTCTTTTAAAAATTTAAATTTAAATTGATAATAATATAAAATAAAAACAATATTTTAAGTATTCATTTTTAAAAAATAATTTTTATTTAAAAAATTACTATTCATAAAAAGCCAAATTTAATCCCGATCTCGTTAACTCTCCCTCGTAGCATTCGCCTTAGTATTGTTAGTATTCATTGGCTCTCCCTGCGACTGCGAGGATTTCACTCGTTCTTTCACACATCAGTATATCAGTGAAGACCTTACCCAAGAGAATAATGATATGGCCTATCCAACCAATTCCACTTTCGGAGGTGCATTGCCCCTATAAGACACTGTTATGGCAAGCACCCAAATTTCGTAATTCTTACATTTGCTCTTGGAGTCCTGCACTCAACAGATGAAATAAAAATAAAAACAGATATCGCTGTTTGGCCCTGCTCCTGGTCACGGTTCAATTCCGCTCTGACCTGGGCTACTATCTTGCGTGGAGCACTTGGTGAAGAGTCGTCTCGGTGGATCTAAATTTGGCTCTGGCTTGGCTGCCCCTCATTGGTGCCAAAATTTTCAGCAACGTCGCCCCTTTTGACATCAACGAATTTGGTTATGAAGGTTGCAAGCTCTCGTCATTCTAAGGTTTGCCCTACAGTTGAGTCTTTCTTTATGATGCCGATAATATTGGCTTTTTCCCCCTAGTTGTTAATTTTTTTCCTTTATAAATCATCGTCCGATAACTAGGAGTTTTGCCTCAGTTATGGGCATGTCATGTTGTCAATGTCACCTTCCCTTTCGTCTTGCATTCAACTTTTGGGTAACTCTTACATTTTGAAGTTTGAAAGGATAAGAAGTTTCGAATGAGTGTAATTATAAAACTCAACATTGATTTCTGGTTTGAATTTGTTGCTGCAGATGGGTTCTAGCGTGGACCAAAACTTTGACTGGATTGGGATTCGTAGCAGTTGATGCGAATTCCACAAAACAGGAATGTTGCTGAAGAGCATTCCGGAGAATGATATTGACTGCATTTTTTGGTGCTTATAGGGAGCATGCTAAATGGAACTGTAGGCAGGGATAACACGTACTGCTCACAGGTCCACTTCTATTATTTGCAGCATGATCTATCGCCTAGAAGCAAAACCTATTCTTTCTCGTGAGTAGATTCCGTCATATTTCCCTGTACTGCCATTGACAGTAGCACTAGGGCAAATATCAACCCTATAGATTTATGTGTCTTGGCCTATAGACCTAATGCACTTCCTCTATGATATCTCTCATAGTAGACCCACGTAAGTAACAACCTTATCCAAAACTATCTTTGGCGCAGTAAATGATCGGAATGTGTGCGCAAAATGGAGAGAGAAAGACAGACAAACTTTATAGCACTTCTGGATGAAAAGATTGAAATACTGTGCATTCCTTTTTGTCGTTGCTATTTCTTTCTCCCCACAAGCTTTTGCTTTAATCATATGCAGGCTGACTTTCAAGCTTTTCCTTGTTGGAAATTTGGTTCTACGGATGATATCTAAACCTCCTATATAAAGATTTTTCGGGAAAAATAGCTCTAGTAGCGTAGTTAAGGACTGATTGTAATGATGAACAGTATAAACTATAAACTTGATTAAGCATCTCAGATCAAATAAATGCATGTCTCATCCCTCCTCTTATCATTTGGGTTAATTAGATCATAGATGTGTTACTCACTAGCCACTAAAACTACAGTAGCACATGCAATGCATTCTCCTTTTGCTCATTCTTGGAATTTCAAAGTGTACGGAAAGTGGATGTTGCACTGCACAGCATTTTAAGTGGTCGGGCTAACACCACAGGAGATTGCTGAGTGGGAAGATTTCAAGACCACCATCCATGAATGGGATGAAAGTGAAAGAAAATGTAGGGGCCTATGCTTCCCTACATTTTGTGCCCTTTGGTGGTGCTCTTGAAATTTGAAAACATGCTCCTCTCGCGCATTAAGATCCAGATTACTTTTCGTGATAGTGCGTTTTGAAAAGACCTTTCTACTAAATAAGATATTTAACATAATTAACAACTAATAAACGATTAACCATGGTTATAGAATTTTTTTAACAAATTTTATGTCTCATTCTTCATATTATTACTTTTGGATCCAAGGTACAGTATCGTCTACAAATTCAATATAATAAGTCAACTAATAAGACTAAGGGTACAGTCAACATCAGGGATAAAACCCATCCCACTAGTCTTCAATCTTCCACATTATCACATATATAAGACTAAGGGCACAATTCACATAAAAGGTTAGCACCCAGCCCATTAGTCCATAATCTTTCCCACTGTAACTTCAGCACAGAATTTAGATACAAACAGTGTTATCTCAAAGAGAATATGATTAAAACATATAATAATATAATGACCCTATGATGGCAACATATAAATATTACAATTCCCATAATTTCAGAGGCATACAAGATTACAAATGCTTATGCCTCTGCCTGCTTTCCTGGACCACTATTCTGACAAGAGATCTTGCCTAAAAAATGTTAATACCACGGGGTGAGACATTAAGTCCCCGTAACCAAAATCAATTTATAAAATATGCAAGAAAGGAATGTAAGTCAGAGAAGCAGGTTTATTGGCAATTACGTTAGGATTTCAATAACAAAATAAAAGATAATACTTTCAATAAATGAAACCATCCCCACTCATTCATCCTGCTCCCCCGTATAACTTCTGGACGTGGTATAGTCTATCAGTGCTAGTATACCCGGTCAAAGGTTAGCTAGTCACATCAAGAACACTGCCCCTTTCCATGTTACCACCAAATATACCGTAACAGGAAGGTGTCCGCCCAAAACACTCAACTCAAATCTGGGCCAAGAGTGAGAGAGCCGATGGGTACATAAGCAACCGCATCTCTTCCACACAACCCAATATATCCCATAAAATAATACAATCCATTCAGTATAATGTATTTTTCTTTTATTAACATCCCACAATAATAACAATCCACCTAATTCATAATCACCATAATAGCAATAATCTCAACCATAATCACCACTCATACATATATGTTGGAAAAATACACTGCTTCACTGATAAATATAAATATTTAACATATATATAATCTTTCAAAAACACATATAAATATTATGAAAGAAAGTAAAGTTTCAAAAATACCTTACAGTTCATAAAGTGCATATAAAATAAATTAACCCCGGTTACCTCAACTCCAAGCTTAACCTTGACAACTATAGGAGCAAAGAGTACAATTCAAAATTTTGAGTCACACACACCAATCTACACAAGAATGTAGACACAAATTTATTACACAATTTACATAATTAATTTAAAAGTTTTGGATTAATTACCCAAAAATGCAATTTCATATTCATATATCAATCATTTTCTATTACTTAAATTTCACACTTTTCATAACTCTAATAATTTATATAAATCATAATTTAACACCAAATTCATATTATGGTACAAAATCCCCAATTTAAAATTTATATTTCTATCGAAAAATTGTTATTTAATAAATTTTACATTTTTCCAAAATCTGAATTGTTGTAAATACTAATACCATTCTTAATAACTCATATAAATTATTTAATAACATTTTAATTAATCAAGCAGTTCAGAATGGAAATTGTTAAATCCATTTTTATAACAAATTATTATAAAATAATAAAATGGCCTCATCCAAAATAAAATACATGTATAGTTATCTATTTAAAATCCCTCTACATTACTATAGACTTACATTATCAAAACTCAAAACTTCTCAAAATACTATCTCCAAAAATTTCTTCTAGTTAGAATAAAACTAACACCATTATAAAGATAAAAATACGTAGAACAAATTTTATAAAAGAAGTGCATTGAAAAGAAGAGATTTTAGTTATCTAAATTATCCCAATGAAATGAACTAAAAGACGCACTTCCTTCACTTCTCCAAAGACGGATGAAAATGAAGAGAAGAAGGGAGTGCAGAGGTATTTATAACCCCTCCCTTCTGCACCATCTTCGAACGCATGCGTACACACACATCTCTCTCAGTTTTTTTATCTTCCTTATCATTTATTTCTCTTAACTTTCCTCCTCTCTCTTTTCATTTTTCTCTTCTTTCATTTAATGCTCTCATCCTCACTTTCTTCCATTTCTTTCCTTATCCGTCGACACTTTGTCCCCTCTTCTTTTCTTTTATTTTTTCCTTCATTTTGTCTTCTTCTTCTTTTCTCATTCTCTTCTTTTGTTTGTTTTTGTTTAAGATGTTACAAGTTTTGTTTTGGATCAAAGCTGTGAGAAGACAAGAAGCCTGCAATTGGCCTGGCCATTAAATTAAAGTATGCTATATTCAAGTGTTACATCAAACGAAAATTAACAGATTAATGCACTTAATTTAAAAAGGATTAATAATTTTCCTCTATCTAGGAGTCTAGCTATAATTTCCTTTTTATTACCTCATGAATTCACCTTTCAAGACCCACTTTATATTTTTCTTATCTTTCTTAATGGATAGAGATGAAACCCCACTGCGATTGGCATAAAGCTCTCCTTGGTCGACAAGTTACTTCAAATTGGTGTGGTCTCTGATACCTAGACAAAACCCTTTTGGAACCGTCATTTCGTTTGAAATTTTGCACAAGGGGAACTGTATGCGCATGCTCATGCTGGGTCACGATTATTACTATGATTAATTGAATGAGAACCCGCACGAATTTTGAAAAGGCTATTACACCTATATTCAATTATCACTGATGAGCCGCGGATGATTTGACTGTCGTTTAGGAATTGGCATATTATCTCAATCTGAGAATCGCAGCACCGGCAAATATGAACCGTATGAATATCTGGTGAAAATTTTATTATCCCCAGTTGTTACTGTAACAGTAAATAGTAATTGTTTGAGCTTTAGGACCTAAGATTTGTAATATCTGAGTCTCCTGTCCTTTTGCTGTTCTCTTGTTCCTCTGCTTGAACTGCTTCGTGAGAATTTATGTTCTCTGCTGTCGATTTGCACCATTAATCTATCCATCAAGGGTCAACATGCAACAGAAAAAGGTTGTGTGAAAGATCAAAGAACCCATCTGAACCTAGAACAATTTCTACGCATGTGGTTTGCTTTGTTGTATAACTTTAACCAAATAAATTGTTCTAACATAAATGATTAAATTATTTGGTAAACCCTCGAGCTGCTGATGCTTCATCTTCTCATGGACTTGTCTGCTTTTGGCAAGACTTCACTATCACGATTCACAAATACTGCTATATTATATTCTCGTTCCTTCACTCAATGATCCAAAACCTAATTTCTCCATATTTTTTTTCTAACAAATTCTAGAGTCAATCATACATATTTTTCTTACTTCCCCGAGACTTGATCTAGCAGTTTTGCATTTGCGTGCGTATTAAGTAGATGATAACGGATTTGATTAACCAAAGGCTACATCCTTTTGCAAGTACCAAAATTACGGTAACAGCAAAATAGGAGTAGGAACTGTAAGCAAAAAGTGATGGAGTATTGAAAGACCCTCAATTAAGCCATATTATTAATGGGGCTCCATTTGGGATCTCTAGGACTGAAGACGGACGCTTCCACTTTAGAGTTGAGCAGCTTGAGTGCTTTCTTAGACTTTACGCACCTCGGAGTCTTGTACTGATTGATTGAAGCTCCTTGGCTAATGAAAAAGTCCATCAATGCCTCAAATGTGCCTGCTTCCACCACTCTTATCTCTAGTGGCCCTATTGATTTATCATTGCTCCTGCACCTTCTGTATACGTAGTCTAGCTGCTCTTCCACCGCAATACAGCACTCCTCCATCACATGTTGATCAAGTTGATCCACTGAGCCATGACGTAGGATTTCCCAATACAATACATAGTGTCCCGGCATTGATGATGTGTCAGGGTAGCTTGTGTACTCCACGAGCATTGCATCATGAGGCTCTAAAAGTTTCTTAGCCATGGTCACGCTCTTATGCAAGTCATCTTCGTTGGTTTTGTCGCTGTCTATGCTGAGTACGACGTTTTTCCTGCATATGAATCGGAATTGTGGAGCTTTATTGTGGAATCCAACCACTTGAAGCACATCACCGATCCGGTAA
>JANTPZ010003566.1:0-20527 GCA_025593235.1 Vachellia pachyceras
TAATAATGGTGCACATAGAAATAATGTTTAAGGATCAAACTCAAAAACAAAAAATCCTTTGGCAAATGATGGAAACGACATAAATGCTAACAAAACATAATTTTCCTTTTCAATTGATGCTCGAACAAGTGTGTTCGTGCGCGTGTGTTATTTAGCTGTGAATGGAACCCAGGAAGTAATGCTAATTGACTTTCACATTTTTAAAGAATTTAGCTTCAATTTTAAACCATCGTTTAGGATAAAATTTACAAAAGAAAAGTTATTATTTCTATAAAAAATCTTATATTTAAGATCGGATAAAATATTAATTATTTAATAGTTTCGATTGATTTCAAACTCGTTCTGTATAGTCCACACAAGACATTAACAACCCACAATTTAATTTCAAGAAAGTCATAATGGAAAATCCCATAACTATATATTGAATGAGCGAGCACATGGGTCGTGACAATTTAATTTCCTAGTTATGGCTCCACCGGCCATGCCATTTTTAGTGGTAAAAAAATAATGAATTTAATTTTTAAGGCTTTTAAGTTTATTTATAACATTAAATATTGCATATGAATATGAAAAATACACTTTTACTTGATCATTTTTGATGATAATTATAATGCAAGAATTTTTGTTGAAAAAAACTATAGATATCTCTTTTTGTGTGATGTCCAATAGAGATGATAATTCAAAATAACTTTGTTAAAAAATATTATAAATATATTTCTGTAATTTGAAATACAATAAAATGTGTGAATGAATGTTATGGACCAAGGAGGTTGATGAACAATAAATGAAAAGTCAGCAGGTCAAAATGGAGTCAGGGGACAATGTCAGATGGTAAATGGACTTCTATTTGGAATGGTACTCTCGTTAAAAAGTGGACCCCCCAATGTGATTTCACCTTTTTCTATGATTCTCATTTGCTCTCCCATTTAATTAATTAATTAATTTGCCAGGTGTCTATCGTTCCATATAAAAATATTTTTTATTTCAATTTGTCACGATGATGTCACTTCCCTTCCTGCATCTCATTTGCTTTTTGGCTTTTGTGCTTTATTTCTGGGTTCTTCTCATCCACATCAGTAGTGCCTCATGTATATATACGATCAATATCACAATCCAATTTTTGTTCCATTCAATTAAAAAGTCGGCAATTTCGATGACGAAAGCCTCGATTGCTTCTTCAACTAACTTCACAATTCAGATATTTTCTTCTCATTCGTCTTCTGATTATCATATGCTGATCATGATGGATTCTGGATTAGTTTTAGAACAGATTCATGAATCATTAATTGGTTTTAACGTTGTACTTTAATACTTCTTCCGGTGGTAAATATATAAGTGAAGAAATAACAAGAGGATAAAGTTGATGCAGCAAAAATGAAGATATTTAAGTCAATCATGGATGGTCTACATCGGATGAAGGGAATGCATGAGTCCTACCTATTGAAGAGAAAATAGAATAATCATTTCTGGTTTGGGCACGTAAAAATTTTAAAATGCCATTGGAAATGCCAATAAAGAAGATTGATCAGATGGTGTGAAATCTTCCGAAAAGAAATGAAAGAAAGCTAAGACAACTGAAATCATTGAATGATGCCTTTTGATTAATAATTAATCTTAAGATTCGATCATTGATAGCATACAATGACATCATACAATTCATATATATATATATATGGCTGACTCTACATAGTAAGATAAAGCCTATTGTCGTTGCTGTTATTATTCCTGACAAATGTTTATTGGCTGCTTTTCCTAATATATTTCCTATAATCATTATCTTCATTGATAAAAATCTCATTTAATATATATAAATTAATGGGAATATTTTTTTAAAAAACTATAAATTTAAGGAATAAAGTGAATTAAACTATTATCTATACATTTTCATGCAAATCCAAAATATGATGGCCACAAAACGTGTTTCCTAGCTCCATGATATCAAGCTAGTCAATACTAGTGCGAAACGACAATATTTGCGCTACTTTACTATTATTAATGTTTGACACCGAAGAAAACTGTTTCATGTCAAACCAAGAAAAAGGGGTGCGAAAATTCCAGGTCAAATGGAGAAATTAATGCAATTCAAGGAGAGAAAAAATTGATTAATAATATTAACAATGTAACGTAATATGACTTTCGTTTATATTCATGTTGTTTTTATATGATTGTATACGCAAATCTGAATATTTTAGTACATGTTCAAGCTATGTCCTTATCGAAAATTATATCCATAGGCTTGCCCAAGCCGGGCACTGAAAAATTATTTAATGTATGGGAAAATGCTTGATTTTTATTAATGTCTTATTAGAAAAAAGGTCCATCGGAAGAAATTGTGACATAAAAGTCAATGGCTCCTTTGACAAAGCTTTTCCAGAGCTCAAAAGCACGTTCAACAGTATTTTTCCGCAAAACGAGATAATCTCCTTCACATATTTGTCTCAACTTACGTAAAAGTACTTCTCTACCGCTTTTCCAAATGAGCCCAATATTTATTAGCTTTATTGTTTATATTATAATGGGTAGTGGATGAAAGTTATAGGCATAGCTTGCATCATTCTTGTTAAAATGGTTTAGGATGATGCTTAGGATGATTAGATTTCATTTTACTTTTCTTATTAAGCATGAAATGACATCATTCACTACTACAGAGTATAGTTTTTACTATTGAAATTAAAGTCATTTTAAAAAAAATGAATAAAAAATGAAGCGATCGCTTTATGCGTCCTATATCTAAGATAGGGTGCCAAATGTTGTTAGGGCACCTAAAATGTGATTTTAGGCGCCCTATAATGAGATAGGGCGTCAAAAGGTACCTTTAGGCGTCCTAAAATGTGACTTTAGGCACCGTATATTTTAAGTTTAGTAAAAATAGCAGTTTATCATATCTATGATTTAGTGACTTTGTTTTATTAGATCATGTGCAGTTTTTATAGTTGTGGATTAACTCTTTATTTAAAAATCATTTTAATCGTAATCAGTCAGATTTCAAGTTGATACGATTTAAATCACTATATTAATTAATTTATTGATCAACCCGGTTTGTTGTAAATTGGTGTCAAGAGAAGTGGGGGAAAGCTATTTGGCATAACCCAAGCTTGGTTAGAGATTTAAGAATGAGTCGTAAACAAAATTTTCTAATCAATTTCACGTTCTCCAATTTAATTAACTTCGTTGTGAAATTCTACAATTTTTTTATTTTATCTCCATTTAATATATATATATTATATCATAAAAAGAAAGTTAATATAATAATAAATGAAAATTACAATTACACATTCATATAAAAAAATTTATCCGTATGGATCATTTGATTGTATTTTGGAGGGAACTCTTTCTCTCTGCGTGTGATTGATATGATATTTGAGGCGAATACTGCTTTTTCTTAATTTGTTTGATATGAAATTTCAACGCAGGAAGACTTGATAGAAAGGACAAATTAAAGACGAAGCAAAACCTCTAGTCACTTTCGATGACCATTTCATATATATGTGTGTGTACCTCAACCGTCCAGCTACTCGCAATCAGCTCATCACCTGATTTCCCACCTCACAATACATGTTTACAACTAAGATCTCCTAGGGCTGTTTGGAAATACGGTAGAGAAGTACTTTTACGTAAAATATGGTAAATATGTGAAGGGGATTATTTCATTCTGCAAAAAAATAATGTTGAATGTACTTTTGGATATCTCAACGCTTTGCCAAACAAGCTGAAGTTCAATAATGCAAACTTCCAACTCAAAATTATATGAAAACACTTACTACATATGTGTTCATCTGTCCTATTTTTTAAATATAATCATTTAACTATAAATTCATATGAATATAAGAAACATAATGTAAGTATGATCCTTAATTATATATGTAACGAGGACCATCTCACGAGGCTTGGCGGTGGGGGTGGTGGATTTGTCACCTGTAATACGACACGGTTTGGCTTTTTCATGACAACAAATTTATTTGCACTCTCACCTCCATATCCATTTAATGCTTGTATGCATGTTATCTGAAATAGTCAAGCTACTTGCTTAAAAATGTAACGGTAAGGTATTTATGATCTTGTACTCAGAACTCAAATAATGAGTTCGAACCTAGGGTTTGGATATATAATTGGCTGTACATTAACCTTTTGTTCTCTCTCTTGGAATAATACTAAATTAACTGCCTAATAATGTTTGGATGAGTTTGATATCTTTTCGGAAATATCTTTCATGTAATAAAAGTAGACAGATTGAAATCTAAACTGCTCATCATGAGATGAAATTAGATAATATATATAATGAGTTTATAAACTAATCAACTTCGTCCCTACACACAAAAGAAAAGTAAGAGATTAATGAATGATATAAAACAAAAGAAACAAAGTGCCATGCATGTTGCTGTCGTGGGCAAGAGAAAAGAAAAGTCACGGGATTCTTCATTCATCCACAAATTACAAACACACACACACACACACACAAAATCAAAATATAAATAAATAGATACAAACACAAACACATATATTTTCAAAAGAAAAGAAAAGGAAACAAAATGACAATATATTTGTTTTCCTTGTTGCCCCACAAGCTACCTTCCCCACCTCCTTACCAGTTACTTGAATACACCTGTATGCATGCACATGATCTCGCTCTATCTCTTCATATCAACATATATACACACACACACACACACACGCATGCATTATTCATATTCTACTTACACTATCTTTTTTTTTTCTCTTTAGTTGAATTACAAGGTTCACTATATATACCACTCTTTGATAGTAAAAAATTTACATTTGAATTTCATCATATATGTAATACGTTATATATATATATATATAGGCTACGTGAATATAATGCCTAAATGAATTAGCAAAGAAATGGGAAAAACTTTTATCTACGGGATATTGATTGATGCCTATCTATCTCTAGCTATATTTTTTTAACATTAAATATAACTAATGTGTCACGAGATGCATGGCTACATGCTATATAGGCAGTCCATTGGGTTGAAAAAATTATAATTAAGTTGCTGCAATTAATTAATCATTGCCATAATTTATTCATTTTTAATTAAGAAATGAGAATTAAGTATCCTTAGTTAATAGGCCAAAAGTTGTGTATCTAGTTATGTAATATAAATACGTAATCATTAGCCATCCCCTTAATTTTTTTTTGGCAAACTTCATAGGAAAGTGAGGTATGTGTGGCTGTCTATATATATATATATATATCCAAATTTTATGTGGCGGGGGGTCATTGACATGTTAATTAGAAATGCAAGTAATTGAAGTTATATATTCTCAACTAGCTTTTGGACATACCATTAAATAATAGTGCAATTGAGGCCTTTGGTTAATTAGAGGATTATAGTTTTAAGGCCTAAATGGTAATTAGTTAGTACCCTACAAAGGGATGTTAGCCAAGGTGGCTAGGAAGGGATGCCCACAAAGTTGGCTTCACCATTTAAATTTGTGCCAAAACCATATTAGCATTTAGCAACCATTTACATATAATTTAATTTTGTAGAAGCCACACGCAATCATTTTGTGAAAATTGTAATTGTAAAAAAATCTGACAAAAAAAAGTTTACATGAAGCATTTAATTTTCGTAAAATCTCGCAAGATTTACGTCAAGTTTGAAGTAAGTTGTAATTTTCTTGACATCAGAATAACACATAAAGCCCCTCATTTTCTCTAATCATAACCTCCTTTTCATCAAATGCTACAAACAACCCACTTACTAATATGTTATCGTTATGTGGGGAGAGAAGGAGGAAACCATATTCCTTAAACAAAACAACAAAATAGCAGTAAGCCGTAAGTGGATAGTTCATGATCCTTTGATGAAAAGGAGGATTAGGATTAAAGAATTAAGGGTAAGAGGGTGATAAAGAAAACTATAGATTGTCCATAAAAGTAAAGGAAGAAAACAAAAGCAATAGGGTTTAGGAGGTGGGAGGATATTTTGCATCATCATTAAAATGAAGCTTACGTACCTATCGGTGTAGCTAATTTCTGTTGATAGGTAAGGTGACCCCAAATGCACCGCCCATCTGCCCTTAATATCAATATATCAAAATTTTTCATCCACATATATAAATAAATATACCAAAAGAGAATTAATTTGTCAATTCCTTTTCTTACTAACAAAACTACCACACTTCACAATTACCAGATTTACGATTCTCACTCAATTTAGTTGCTAATTAAAATTCATATACATGTGGGTGATGATCAAATTGTGGCCGGCAGGCTGCGCCGGCAATTCAATGCATAGGTTTTAATTATTGATTTTCTCTTCTTTTATTCTGAAAGTGGAAAAAAAGTTTAATTAACATTTATTTATAGTTTTGTAATGTGTACGTGCTCTATACCTATGGCTATGAACCTAGAATTATAAAACTTTTCTATGACTAAGAAAAAAAGACCTCATAGAATTCAATTACAAGAAGGAAGTGATCCTATATATGCAAATTGCTTAGTTAACACTCATAATATCGTTGATTTTTAACTTCGTAGTTAAGTCTAAAATAATATTAGTTAACAAATACGGGGCTTATATATATATGTAACGTACTGTTTGGCCAAAAAATATGGTATGACTGAAGTGAGTTTTAGAGAGAGAGTAAGGCCGTGATTATTATTAATTAAGTTGGCATTCATGACTTTGTTTTTTGGGTGTGTGAAGCATAAGGCCTATAATTTCGCCTACAAAGACTAACTTTCCAAGATACTAAAGGCAAATGGTAGACTCCTTCTAATTAGATTGATACATGAATTCGAACCCCCCCAACCACAGATTTGGGAGAACCTGGGTCTACCACTTCGTAGCTTATTAAGCTTGTTATATTTAGTCAGCTAATTATGTTTAGCTTTTAATCTACTTACATCCTTGACTTTGGTTTAAGAGAAATTCAGTATTCTAACAGAGAGGCTGATACGTATGAATCCCGGATATTAATGATTTGATCAGCTAAAACCCTAGAGGAATTTATCTCTAGATCCTTAACTCATCTTTAAATCTTTAACTATAAAAGGCTCTATAAGAGTTCATCACTTTCTTATAACTCAACCGTATTATATCACAAATACAAATTACAAGTTAAAATTTATCAAGGAAAAACTTCTCATTCAATTCCTTCCTGAAATAACTTAATTGCTCCTTAAATAGGAAATTTGTTGACTCAAAATATTAAAAAAGATATGATATTATAATGTCATCTACTTAAATTGAATCAAAGAAACTGATATTAAATAATTCCTCGAGATCCCTAATTAGCACTTACATGTCTACAGTAATATTCTAAAATATAAACTAAATAATATATTAGAAATATCCTTAAGATGGTTCAAAATATCTAAAAGATAGATTAAATCTTTCTAATAATTTATTAAATACAATATGACCCTTTTTTAAAATAATAAAATTACATAGGAAATAGAAAAAAAAGACTTAATTATATTTTCTTCTTCTGCGTGCGTCTAGTGATATCTGATAAAATTGACATAATTTTCATCTATATTCCATGAGAGGCCTTTGCAATAATATTTTCGAATCGCTAGATTTGATGTCTGAGCATAAGAAAATGTAGCACGACGACCTTAATGAAACTGATAAAATTAATATGTTTATTGAAATTAATTAGGATGTATATCAATATATCATCAACCTCTGAAACCAGAAAAGTGTAAAAGAAGACAAATCTTTACATGAAGAAGTAAAATTGAGTGAAGGAAGGTCCAAAGAGCACCGCTTGCGGCCGCCACAAAATGCCCTCTTCTCGGCATTTTCTGCCCTTAAAAACACTCTCAACAGTCAACTCTCTCCCTCCCTCTCTCTCAACCCCATTTTCTTTCTAGTGAGAGAAAAGGTTCATACATACACATATATACACATGTATAAATATAAAATAGATCAATTGAATTTTCATGGACTATAATTCATGTTCATAAATTCTAGCCCCATCGAATCCCATATTTGCCCACCACCAGTACAGCAGCCAATTAATGCAATATTATATTTACTGCAAGCCCTGTGGGTATAAAGAGACCAGCTAATATAAGTATACCGAACCAATAAGACCTTGTAAAATCAATCCCAACTTGATTATTATAACTATATATATTATATACACTTCGGACATATTTTTGTGTATCATTATCATCATCAGTTTATGGCAATTGCAGCTTCAACCTCACCCACCACCATGAGGATCAGCCATAGCCACCACAACAACAACCACGACCTCGAAGACTACGAAAACCACGAGAGGAGGCTGCAGCCGCCACCGGTAGAGGCGGACGGCGGTGACGGTGACGGTCACGAGCAGGACGTGGTCATGCCTGGGTTTCGCTTCCACCCAACTGAAGAAGAGCTGGTTGAGTTCTACCTTCGCCGTAAGGTCGAGGGCAAGCCTTTCAATGTTGAGCTCATTACTTTCCTCGATCTTTATCGATATGACCCTTGGGAGCTTCCTGGTATCCCTCTCTCTCTCACACACACAGACTCATCTATTTATCTATATCTATATTTTATGTCGTAGCTTGATTCCCTTCCCTTGAAGCAACCGTGTGATAAAATTTAATCATCACCTCCTTTTTCCTTCTCGTTCCCACACACAGAAGTAAATATCTATATTCGTATGTATGTATAAAATCAAGCTTCCCTGTTGTTGAAAGAATCAATTCTGGCATGTGATGAGATATTAATTCATTATAAATCCGTTAATAATGTTTGTGTTGATGGATGAGAGAGAGAGCAGGTTTGGCAGCGATTGGGGAGAAGGAATGGTACTTTTATGTGCCGAGAGATAGGAAGTATCGGAATGGTGATCGGCCGAACCGTGTGACTACTACTGGGTATTGGAAGGCCACCGGAGCTGATAGGATGATCAAAACAGATGGCTTGAGGTCC
Source organism: Vachellia pachyceras (assembly GCA_025593235.1). NCBI lineage: Eukaryota > Viridiplantae > Streptophyta > Magnoliopsida > Fabales > Fabaceae > Vachellia > Vachellia pachyceras. Next base: position 8,898 of record JANTPZ010003566.1, read on the forward strand.
ATCGGGCTCAAGAAAACCCTAGTCTTTTATTCTGGCAAAGCTCCTAAAGGCATCCGAACCAGTTGGATTATGAACGAGTATCGCTTGCCTCACCACGAAACCGAACGATTTCAAAAGGTACACACGCACGCACTAGGTAGTTAGCTGCTGCTGCTTCAGTTTTGAATAAGATTTCAATAGTACTAAACAAACTCGAAGCTTATTGGTGGTGGTGGTGGTGGTGGTGTGTGAAAGTGTGTGTGTTCTTCATTCTCTTTCCTCTTGGTCTAATGGTTTGGTAGTGATGATTAGTAGTCAACCCTAGTTTTATGGCTAGAAGAATTCACCTTCATTTGGATCTAAAGGCTAAAGCTATAGTAGCTTTCTAGCCCGCTCGCCAAATTAAAAACTATTAATATAGATCAGACCGAAAGCCGTATAGACTTTCCACATACACCAGTTTTATGGCTAGAAGAATTCATCTTCATTTGGATAAAAAGGCTAAATAAAAAACCTCTTTATATAGCTCAGACGGAGAGCCATATAGACTTCCACATACACTAGCTAGCTCATCTTCATTATGATTTACAGAACAAGCTTCCTTAGTTATACATTCTTTTAATTTGGGGGGTTCCCAGTGAAATTTTCTTTTCAGTCTCTGAGCTATAGATATCTTTGCCTCCACTAATGAACGTAGGAGAGAAAAAGGACACCATGAATGACTAAGTTTAATTTCATTCTTCTCAATAATTAGTTTCAAGGTTTAATTAATGACCCGATTAGGGGTGTCTATGCCCTTCAAAATTTTTCAGCTTTCCAAATGTTTTTCAAATTCTTGTTTGTTCATACATAGTCTGTAATTAATTACATTGTATGTACCGTTTTGCTGCAGGCTGAGATATCTCTGTGTCGAGTGTACAAGAGAGCAGGCATAGACGATCATCCCTCTCTCCCTCGTTACTTGCCGGTAACATCATCATCAAGAGCTTCCCATCATCATAACTCTCACAAGAACAAGCATGACGTCGTCAATCACCAATTAATGGCTCATCAGAACAATATCAGATTCCTGGGACATCATCAGTATCATCAAACTGACCAAGTTGTGGATAAAGTGAATCATCAAACTGAGGAAAACGGTACTACTAGTGATCATCATCATCATGATGCCAGCAAGTACAACATGAATCTGCAGGATCATCATCAGAACGAAGGGTTAATGCTGATGCATCATCAGCAGCAGCAAGCACAAGCCGATCAGCATACAGCAGAAGCTTCTAATAATTCTTCCTCGTTACCATCTAATAATGAGAATATAATCAATGGCGCAATAATGGTGGATGATGGTAATCTGAATCGGCAACCGAGTTATAATTATCAGCAGTTGCTACAGTACTATAATAACATTGACGCTCCTCCTCCTTCTTCTCAGAGTCATCAGCAATATTATCAGCAGCCCCACCAAATGCATCAGTTCTCTAATAATAATATTATGTTGCAGCAGCCATCATCACAGCATCAACAATCATCAACAATGGCTGCTCTTAGTAGTAATTCGCTTCCATTTAACTCTTTCTCGGATAGATTGTTGTGGGAGTGGAATCCAATTCCTGAGTCATCAAACCGAGACTTCACTGCCCTGTCCTTCAAGTAATCAACCATAAGATACCCAATATTATTGCTATATATGAATATGATCCAAGACACTTTAGTTTATATGCGCTGATCGATGGTTTCTCCACTATCAACACTACTAATACACAGTATGTAGCTAGCTCCCATGATTATTTTCTCTTACTCTCTAATGTGATCTTAATTATTAGAGATTTGAATTACTTATCATATATTGTATGACTCTTATTATTGGCCAAATTGATTATTGTTCAGGGCATTATATGTTAGGGTTGTGGGTTTGAGTTTTCAATGATTGTTTTTCTAGCTTGTAATTTTCTAGGATGGATTTGGCGTGTACATTCATCAAACCAAGAGGGTGCATTTATTGAGAATCAACACCAGAAATGGGAGAGGGGTCAAATGAGCAATTCACAATAGGAAAAAAAGAGTGGAAGCGAAACCAAGTCTAGTAACAAAAGCTCAAAGTCATTTCACTTTACACACACACATATTTTTTTTGTTACATAAAAATTTATGAGTTGGATCCCAAGAGTTTATTAGAGTCAAAACATGTCTTTGCACTCATAGGCTTCACATGTTAAATCAAGTCCAAACTCAAACTTGACATCCTAATAACTATTATAATTTTCAAAATAAATCGAGCCGCTGTTACTTATAAGATGAATATATTCAGTAGGGTTATAACTTTCATTTTTCTTGTTGTAATAATGCACACTCATGAACCTCATTGACTTGATTTATCAACCTGAGGCCTCTCTTGGATTTTTTTCAAGTATTATTTGGCAATTTGTCCTATATAATAAGTTGTGTTCCCACATTTGTTACATTTGCTTATATAGGATTCACATAAAAATTTAAAAGTCCATGTACCTCTTATGCATCTCTGACAAAATTTTCATGCTTCCCTCAAATTTCAAGGATCAATTGTAATTTAAGAGTATTAATGCTTAATTAGAATTAAGCAGCACATCATAGGACAGAATATATGACTAAGAGCAATTTTGAGTTTTTAATACTCCATTAGGTCCGCAATACAAAACACTTCAAAAAAAAAATTCTTTGAATCACAATATAAATCACTTTGAGAATAATTAATATTTAGTTGTTCTCATGAAGCATGGTACTGGGGTTTGTCAAGTTATTTGGTGCCCGAAGAATTTTTATTTTTGAAGTGACTTGTATTGTGAACCCAACGGAGTATTAAAAAAATTATTTGGTACCCTTTAGAGCATCGAAGCATGGTACTGCGGTTTCACACGTATTCTTTGCGGATATTAGTGTATTTGTGGAAGCAGATATGGAGCAAGCAGGGGAAGTAAAGGTAATTTTAGATGATTTTGATGAAGTTTTCGGGAAGAAAGTTAATGCAGCTAAGTCTCCCATATGTTTTTCCAAGAACGTTGATCCTACAAGGAAAAGAGAGATTGGAGAGTTTTTTTTTTAATTTCACACCAACTGTGGACTTGGGAAAATATTTAGCCATGCCCATCTAGCATGTTCGCATCACCCCTAGGACGTATAAGTTCATGCTGGATAAAATGGATGTTCAGCTGGAAAACTGGAAAATAAATTCTTTATCAATGGCAGGAAGACATACATTGGTTTCATCTGTTACTGCAGCGATGCCATATTATGCGATGCAAACTCTGCTACTGTTGGGGACTTGTAAAGAAATCAATAAGCACTTAAGGAATTTTCTTTGGGGGAGCATGCCGGGTCATACGGGACCCCATTTAGTGCTTGGGAAAAGGTGTGTTCGGTGAAGGAAACGGAGGGTTAGGCTTGAGACAGGCTCACCATCAGAATGAAGCATTCATGACCAAACTTGGGTGGTCATTGATCAATAAACGAGATTAATTCTCTATAGGTTCAGTTCTTGAGAGAGAAGAATAAAATAGGGACTGATATAATTCCTAAGGTGATGAGGGGCATACAGACCAATTGGGAATCAGTTACGCAGAGTGTTTTTGGGAGGGTAGCCGATGGGAGTAGGGTGTTGTTTTGGAAAGACCTTTGGGTCTCACGTTTGAAACAACTAGAGGAGTTAGATTTGAAATCAATACCTGATGTGTTCCAAAATCGGAAGGTCAAGGATGCTATGGAGGCTAGTGGACAATGGAGGTGGCCTATACTTGAGAATTTTCTCCCACCACATGTTTTGTGTGCGATTAGAAGTGTTCACTTTTTACCGGCACTCAATGAGGATACGTCCGTGTGGCGGTGATCGAGCAATGGAGACTTTACCTTAAGCTGGTCGTACGATTTTTTAATTGCAACTTCTGGCTGTGAAGGACAGGGACCCTAGAGGATGGTGTGGAAGCTGAATGTGCCACAATGGTATCGTCTATTCATTTGGATTTGCGTTCATGGTCTACTGTTAACAAATTATTCCCCGTACAACGTGGAAGCAGCACATCAAGATCCTGTGTTCGGTGCCAAACGGAGCAGGAAGCGATCTTGCATGTATTGAGGGATTGTCCATTTATTTTCTCGTTATGAGGAATTTTTTGGTGCGCACAACCAATGAGAGTGATTCCTCTGGTGTCTGAAGCAAAAGTTCCCAATTGAAGGGAGTGAATTTCTATTATGGTTTGCTATTCTATTTAGACGTGTGGCTGGCTTGAAATGATCGTGTGTTTAATCAGAAATTCTGGAGAGATTCTAAGGCGCATGCAGGCAGTGTTAACATGGGGGCCTCAGAACTTGATTGTAGGACGGGTGACTAAGATACTGGGCCACTTGCGGAAGCCACTGCCTTTTAGTACTGTCAAAATTAACACTAATGGATCTCATCATTCAGACGGAAGGTGTACCTGAGGGGGACTAATACCTGATGCGGGAGGAGAGGTGATTGCATGCTTTATGTACAGGATGGGGAATGGATCAGTGATGTCATCAGAGGCTCGGGGGTCCTATGGGGTTTGAAAGTTGCAGCAGATCACAGCTTTCATCAAATAATTGTTGAGATTGATTGCAGTGACCGGTTCAGATATTACATTTAGACTCATGTATTCATTAAAACTACGATATCCTTCACAAAGCATTGACAATAACCTTGTTTGACAACACTTTCAAGGAGTCCAAAAGCCCCTTCAACAGTGTTGTTCAACCATATTTTTATGCAAAACGATATAATCTCGTTCACATATTTACCTTAACTTATGTAAAAGTAGATATCCACCGTATTCCCAAATGGACTCGGTCATGGCAAGGGATTGGGATGTTGAGGTGCTTCTTTGTAGTAGGGAAGCCAATGCTGCAGTAGATAGTTTGGCACGTTGTACTCGGGATATGGTAGCCGACTTGTTGATTTTGAATGCCTCGCCGGACGGGGTCGAGGAACTCGTGAGAAGGGGTCATCAGAATGTAGCTTTACTGTTGGAGAGTTAGTGTCTGAATTGCTTTGTCCTTTTACTATAAAAAAATTAGGTGTTAATTTTACCCTATAATTAATATTTAAATGCGATTAATATAATTTCTCTTTCAAAATGTCATTTAACATGGGTAGAATATTAAATTCTCTTGAGAATTTAGAATGAGTTAACTCTGCAATTTTTTACTCTAATGAATTAATTATAGTAACTTATATTATTAACCAAAGTAACAATCAATAATATTGGTTGATGGGGGAGAACTAACTAAGTCCCTCCAACGGCAAGAGAGCAAGACCAATATATATCATTACTCTGTCTTATTTGTTTCTGGAAATCTAGATCTTGTCATTATATGCAAATCAGTCAAACATTGGAAGAGATAGCAATTAGAATTTCCATTCTCCCCAGCTGATTAATTAACCTAATTTGCAGTTTTCTTTTTTTCATCATTCTCTTAGCTAACCCCTCCTTAGACGGCCTGCAAGAAATTACATTAGATGTGCCTCTGCAACTTTTACCAATAAAATTCTGAAATGTTATGCAAAATTATGTTAATCCTCCAAAGTAGTCCGAAAATTAGGGTCTCTAGAGATTACAATTCTTAAGACCCTTGATTAAACGTTATGTAATAAATCAGTTCTTTTTACAACCATAATTGAAATGCAATAGATCGACGCAAGAGAATTTAAAAGGTAAACTTTATTAATTCTCCTTGCCGTGAGATAAATAAGAACAATAAAGTCATCAAAATATGCATACTTACGATCTCTTTGGTAGATAAAAAATTTTAGTTTGGCCTCTCCAATTGAATGGTCAAAGCAAGTCCCTTCAAAACGTATATGGGACCTGATTCATCAATCATTTTGGTATACAAATGAGTCAACATTATTACATAATAAATCATTATATTTAGGTCATCAAATTGTTAATTAAGGTCAGTCATAGATTTTAGATGAATTTGTAAGAGAACGTACAAAATTGAATACAACACACGCACATATTTCTGTAACGAATCGTGTGGTTTTTAAGTTGTGAATGGTGTAAACTTACTTACGAATCTTAATTAAAGAAATATTATTAAATTGTTCATTAAATCAAAATTTTCAAAAATCTATGTATTAATTTGCCAATTGCACTTCTAATCTCTACACAAACATTTCCGTAGATATTAATAATATTTTAATTGATAAGATCCAAATTTAATTTCAAAGGACTAAAAAATCCCCGTTGATGCAAAAAATTGAATCCCCATAATAAAGGGATCTCTCTCTCTCCCCCCTCTCTCCCTCCCTCTGGCTCTCTCTCTCTCTCACACACACACACAATTTAGAGAAGGCACAGGAGAGGGAGGGTTATAATGGAATTTAAAAAATTAAGAGGCGAGGGACCTGCCTCTCTCTTTCTATGTCTTTCTCTATTTGTCTAAAGCACTTTACAAGACTTCTATCTTTCAAGTCAATAGTAATGGCTCCTTGATATGCTCCTCCATAACGCTCCAAATAATAAATTGACGCTGAAGCTGCTCAATTTATCAATAATCATATCCCAGAGGGGTTTTATTATTTCATGTGTGGTAAAAAGGGCTATTATTATTAACAACTTGTTCAACTAAAGCGATACTTCATCTAGTTCCCCCTCCCCCCAAAAAAAAAAACCACGAATCCTCAACCAGTGATTCAAAGGGTTTTGTTCTGTCCAGCCACTAAATGTCCGCTTATGTCTGCCAAACTACGTGCTTACAGCAATTGATCTCACGTGTTCAGTGGAAAAATAGCAAGAAACAAAAATACTGAGAGTTCACCAACAAACGAGTTTTGTTTTTATAATTACAGGGTATCCTCCCATTGTAGATACTTTTGTAACACATGTCAAATACTAAACATAAACATGTCTCTCTACAGAGATTTAAATATTAGTTCATCATATTGTTAAGGATTATTTCCTTTCCCTAAACTCCATTTGCAACCAATGAACAAATTACTTGGCTACTTGAGAGGGGTTCAAGAAAGAGCAAAAATATTTGATTGTGCAAGAATGAAGCCTATGTTATCATTTGCTTTGGAAGGTTTGGTGATTTGCTTCTGTGAACAGAGTTGAGGCAGATCCAATATTGCAAGGTACAGGTTCCAGATACATAAGTCAGAGGTGAAAGTCCGAAATGGATTTCTGCTTAATTATGACGATGATATTGAATAGCCTGATAATAAACAGTTGAGAAATCAAATGTCAATATCATCGCGACTTTCTGTAAGGTGTATTTCTGTTTTCAATCACATGAGCGAGTAATGCCATTCTAAAGCTCCCAAGATTTACTAGTCTCTCCAATTTAGCGTCTTACCTCCACCACTTCTGTTCACAGATTTGCCGCAAGGTTAGAAAATACCTATTATGATTACTTCAAGCTCAAATCCCACCAGATGAATTGACTAAGACACAGAACCTACTTCTTGAAGCGTAGCTCTTGGTGATTTGCTCATGTGGGGTGGCAGATAAAAACCATGTGTCAAAGTCCCACATCAGAGAGGCTTGGAAGGGTGCTGGACTATATAAGCGGGCGCGCTGCACGCCTCAACGAGCTAGCTTTTGGGGAAGAAAGTAATGGCCCCGTGACACATGGCAGATAATTTATATGCAACTCTGTGTGTGTGTGTCTTTGTGATCAATTTTTGGTCCTTAAAATAAATAATATATTATATACTAAACAAATATATTTGAAGGAAACTGAGTTTTCAAGTCATACCAACCATGACTCTGATTTTTTACAACACCTTAAATGCATATTTGCTATGCATGAAATGAAAATGACCGTTCTATGAAACTTTCACATGACGCAGTCTCTTGGTAATTTCATCGTCGACATATCCTGCCTTAGTAATTATGGCAGATTTGCAACCATTTGCTTTCAAGACATCATTCCATTAACATATAGAACATGAAAGCAAATCGATTTTATAATAGTGTCGCAAATGGTCAAGACAAAAAAATCCATGCATATATTCAATTGCTTTTACACAAATTCTGCTAATAACCGTGTCTTCTAAACTTCCCCAAGTATTTGTCTTAAAATACTATTGCATCGACACAAATATCATTTAACAAGGGAAAAATCGTCTATATCATGATATGTTGCCGGAGATCAAATAAGCAGTAACTATCACACTAACCTTGTGATAAAGTCCTGAACAACTTGTTCAGCCAAACAATAGCTAAAGGAATGAAGTTTACTCCCTATAATTTTGATGCTGAAAATCATCTGTCATGAAAAACTTGCAGGAGGATTTCAGTAATACACCCTGGCCCATATAAACTTCCATGGTTAATTATCAGAGTTTTGGAGCAATAATGCTCACAAACCCTCTACATTTAGCGACCATAATGGGAGATTGATATAAAACATGGTCTTTAAAATCTCAGACAAGTAATCACCAATCAAAACATAAACCAAGCCCAAGGCTATATTGACATCCTTAATCAAAATAAAATGAGTTCCCGAAGGTGAAGAGGGTGAATTTCAGCTATGAAAAATTTCCATTGACTGTCTGCAAATCTCAACATGCATACATCTAGAAAACCAGAAAAAACAAAAAAGAAGAATAAGGGGACTTATGATGCCCCACACCAGGAAAAGAAAAGACACAATAAAAAACAATTGAAAAGGAGAAAGAGTGTTCCAAAGAATTTGAATATCACTTACAATGATTGTTGACAGCTTACATTACAGACAGCCAAAACAAACAAATTTTCAATGAATTCAAGCAAGATCAGATTTTACCTCCAAATGGTAAATGACAAACATATTGTTAAAGGGTAAAAATGCAAACATACTTGGGCAGACAGAAGGCATAACTAAAACCCATCCTATGATTACCTGCCACTTATAATAAATCGAGGATGCCAAAAGTCGTGGAAATATTTCACATTAGGAACTTCCCAGTCACCCCTTGTAAGTCACCTGGTAATAATGTATATTTCTAATGAACAGAAGTTGCAAACATAGAAGAAAGGGGAAACGAGGAAGAATTTTCAAGAAAGGACAATGAAAAAGGCCTTAGATTAATTCTTCTAGTATTCAGTATCCATAGCAGAATATGATTGAGTAAAAACACACCAGCGATTTAGGGTACAAATAGCATATTATATATAAGATAATTTTAACCATCGTTGTATATATGTTCAAAGCAGAAGTAATCTTTTTTTCCTTTTTGGTCTGTGTTTTGGGCACTTGTAATCTAAATACACATTATTTGCCGGAAAAACTAAAGGAGAACAAAAAAGATAAAAAAGCATACAACCCTTGACAATCTGTACAGAATGATATTTGAACTTGACGTATAAGAGCCAGCTACACAGGCGGTATGTTTGAGAAAGAAAACCCTTTGTATCCCTTGTAGGCAAAATAAGCGATCCGCGTATAGTAGAAACCGGGAATGAACAAGATGGTACCCAGTATTACAAAGAAAAGCCCTGAATAAGAACTCAACTGGTTAGAAAGCCCCTACTAGATAATAATACAGTAACAGATGCTGAATTCGATAGTATCCGATAAGTCTTTCAAATTTCCCCAGTACTTCCAACAAATTTCCACCCACCAAAGAAGGCAATAACCAATCATACAATCAGAAGGGGAAAATCAACTTCAGGGTGAGTATTAATTCTCCATAACTCTAAGAGGGGAAAATGTAAGAAAGTTTATTAGAAATGACAGCTCTTCTCATTAAAAAAGAAATTCAGCCTTTTTCTGTTTTCAATCGGGCGAAGAATAATAGACAGGGAAACTTAAAATTCCATTAAAATAGAGAAAAGGGAAGAGCAAGGAAGAACAAAATAGAATACCGTGAGCTGTGTCACCACCGACATGATTGTAGGCCATAATGGAACCGATGATGATGCCGAGGGTTCCGAAGAAGAGGAGAGCAACGGCGAGGGCGATCTCCTTGATGGGAGGTTTGTTGTTGACAACGTACGATGGCTCCATCATGATATCCTCGTCGGAAATCGAGAATGCGTGATCTACGTACGCCATTGTGTGAACGAGTAAACAAGATTCGCCTGACACAAGGTCACAGTGCTGTTTCTCTCTAAACTGAGTCCTGATCCTCAAAGATTGAGCTCTCAGATTTCCGCAATGAATGAACAAAATTGAAATGAAATACAGAGAGAACGCTGAGACGCGTGAAGGAGAAGGAGGGCGGGCTGAATACAGCTTTCGCGGTTTCAACCAAAATCTGGTCAAGTTCGATAGATGAAAAGACTCCCTTTTTATTTGGACCATTACGCCATTACTCGTCAGAATATTTATAAAGTCATCTTCTTTATTTCTTCCCCTTGTATTTTCACTTGAAGAACAAAGAGAAACTACGCGAAAGAGGGCAACATATTGAGATTTAAAAACTATGAAAATTAAAATTTTTTATATTATTTTTTCTTTCAGATGATAAGCAGTAACCAAGGGAAAATTACGATAAGCTCCACATGTAGCCAAGTAAAGTAATAAGTAGTTGAACTAATTAATTTTACACAACCTAAACGAATCAATTTTTAAATCTCTATTAAATAATATACAAATGATAAAACTCACTGATCAAATATGGGTGAATTTGTCTGGCCCTAGGTCCCATGTTACACAAATTTAATTAAATCAAATCAAGTTTTTGAACCATGTAGCAGATGTAATTATCTGCAAAGTGGAGGAAATCCTTGTAATTACAAGTAACGTGAGTTAAAGAAAGAAGAAAGCAACGTGCACCAGTTAGTCAGCTGAGCAATAGAATGGAGCCATCTGGAAAAGAGGGAGTGAGTCAATTTTAAATAAAATCAGTGGGTGGATCCATGGTTCATGGGTTAGTAAACAGGCCCAAAAGAAAAGCAAAACATCTTACCCAAAAAAAAACCATCTAGAAGGGCCGCCTCATCTATCGTATAAAGGCTTCTCTGATGCCACATTAATCCATGGAGGGGCAACGAAGTTAACCAAAAAAAAAAAATTTAAAGTGAGTTGTATCTCAGGATTCACCGGGGCTAATACACATTACGAGATTCAAAATTTACTTACGGATCATCTATTGATAAAATCCTCATAGCTTTGTCATTTGTCGGGATCATTCTTATGCTGATATTATCTCAGGGATCAGCAATTTTTTTAACAGAGATTGGGATACAGAAAAACAGGTAACTCTGATTTGGTTCCTTAGAAATTTTTTTAATAGAAATTGGGCATGTTTAAAAACGTGGTAGAGAAGTATTTTTCATAAGTCAAAGTAAATATTTGAAAAAAATTATCCCATTTTACAAAAAAATACTGTTGAACGAGATTTTGACTTTTTCAAACAGATAGCCAAAGAAACCTATTACATACTTATGTTGCAGTTTATACTTTAAGCACGGAATATTTTATTCGGAGTTACACGAAAATGTCGTAGGGGATGACGTTATTGTGACTTGATCTTTTGGTCAACGGTTTTGGATTAGGCTTTTGTTTTAAATGATTTGGTTGGATGACTATCACTCCCATAAAAGCATCAATTAATGTGAAGTCTCAACGACATGTGCGTGGTTAGCTTAAAGTGTGGGAAAATGAGTTTATTATGGCTTCTTGTTTTTGACATTTTTACATAAGTCATTTGTTATATTTGTATGTTTGGA
>JANTPZ010003568.1:0-15102 GCA_025593235.1 Vachellia pachyceras
TTCACTTTTTTGAAGTATCAGTGCTTCAAAATTCGAATTATATAACCATATATGCAAAGATGAATCTCAACTAACTATTGAAAACCTTTTTATGAAATTTGAAATAGGAAAATAGTATCATTATTTGGGTTTTTTTGTAGAGAGGCAGAGAGTAAAATGCCGATGTTGCCGGTCATCTTATTCACAGATCCCATTGAATGAGGTCCTGCATTGGCAAAGACCAATTAATTATTCCTTAACGGCAGTACATCAGTACGTCAAACATGCCACTAAAACAATGTTAAAGAAAAAGGAAAATACAAAACAAATACATCATTGAATTAACAAAGTAGTGATCCAGATGTGAAGTCCACGTGACCAAATTCTCCGTCATATTATATATCCAAGATCAAATTTAAGACTTCAAATACAGTTAAGGGGAAAGAATATGCGATGTGAATCTTGTGAGAATAATTATAATAACCAAAAACAGCCTATTAAAATAATAAATGCAGATAGCTTAGGTTCAAGGTGTGAAGGGAAGGAGACAACAATTTAATAGTACCAATTGTAAAATCCCCATAGCCTTCCCTCTCATAAATATTATTCCTATTGCAAACACAGTAAAGTTTTGTTTTCCTGGGTTTATAAAATAAGTATCCACACCCTTAATAAATATTTTCAGTCACGGAGGGACACTTAAAATGTGTCACGAATCAACGATTTCTATGGTGGCAACCCAATTCCAAATCCCACATCTACATGTAAATAAATTACAATTTAACAAAATTATAAAATTATTCAAATCATTTCTTGAAATCTGTGGCGGTAACCCAATTCCAAATCCCACATCCACATGTAAGCGAATTACAATTTAACAAAATTATTTTTAAATAAAAATTATTCAAATCATTTCTTCAAATCTATGGCGGTAACCCAATTCCAAATCCCACATGCACATGTAAGCGAATTATAATTTAACAAAATTATTTTTAAATAAAAATTATTTAAATCATTTCTTAAAATATTTCTATCGTTTATGCCCCTGCCTTCGTTTAATCATTTTAAATAAATAATAATAACGGATTGTTTGACAGAAATTGGAAGATGATATAAAAGATTTGTGTACAACAATAAAATTAATAGTGTAAGACAAAAAAGATAAAAACCATTCTATTTAATTTATACTGTCAGTGTTAAAAACGCTAACACTAATTGTAACATCCCTAGAAGCCTCACTCGTAAATATTGTCTCTATTGCAAACTAAGTCGGGTTCTGTTTCCCTAGGTTTCTACAAAAAATGTATCCGCACCCTTACAAGATATGCTTCTTTTCTCATGTATGAGCCTGGCAATGGCATGTAATTCAGCTTGATGTATAATAAACATAGCATATTTATATTTGAATATTAAATCAATTCACTTAGTATATTAGTGGAAAAGCGAAATTGATACATATAAATTTATTATATTGATGTTTTTTGAGTTGGTTAAAAAAGTTAAATTAATTAACAATACTTAGTTTCCCCTCCCAATCTATGTGCTTCACATCCACCCCATAGGGATCCAGCGTCCTTGCTGGCACACCGACTGAAGGCCTGGCTTTAATATCAATTGTAACATCCCCAGAACCTTTCCTCTGATGAATATTATCCCTTTGCAAACAGAGTAGGGTTTTGTTTCCCTGGGTTTATAAAATAACCCAGAAAATGCGTCTATAAAGAAAGGTATCCATAACCTTATAAGGCATACTTCATTTCCCTTACTAACAGATGTGAGACTTCACAATATACATACATACATATAACAGAATAACATGTGTGTGTATCATGTTGCATTGAAAGAGAGAGAGAGAATGATCCATATATAAATTGCGTACAAAAATTGATCGACACATCTCCTTACCTTCGTAGTAAGCTGCGCGGCTGAGGCAAAAAGCAACTAGATTTTCTACTTGCGGAAGTGTTAATGGTATGATCATAAAGGTGTTAATGAATATTTGGGGGTTATGTATATATATACAGATTTTAGCAAAAAAAAATTGGCGCGAATCAACGGCAGTAACCCAAACTAAGTAGTTTCAAATATTTCCAACCCAGCCCACTATAGAATAGGCTGGTGAGTCGGTGGACTAGCCCATTTATATTTGCAAAATATTTTCTATAATCATGCTGTCCCAATAAATCAATGATATAAACACTCCCTCTTTCTATATCGCAAGGGGGAGATCATCACTGTCATTTTAATCTATGTGGATGACATCCTTCTGGTCGGCAACGACGATAGGCATATGACAGCAGTCAAAGAACACCTGAAACATCATTTTAGTATCAAAGATATGGGACCCTTAAAATACTTCTTGGGTATTGAGGTTGCTCGCTCGACCGACGGGTTCATGATTAGTCAACGAAAGTACACGATGGATATCTTACGTGAGTGTGGAATGCTTGGTTGTCGCCCAAGTGCTTTTCCAATGGAACAAAAATTGCCGACTCCGACTAGACAAAGATGAAGTTGACCTGTCCACTGACTCAGCACGCTTTCGACGACTGATTGGGAGACTACAATACTTAATTGTCACCCGCCCCGACATCACATATGCTGTTAATACGCTGAGTCGCTTCACAAATGCACCAACGCAGATGCATATGGACGCAGCAGAGCGTGTCTTACGCTACTTGAAATCCAATCCTGGTCAGGGTCTTTTTCTTTGCAAAGCAGGCGGACTGGAGCTCACATTATTTTGTGACGCAGACTGGGCTGGCTACCCAGTCACCGACGGTCCTGCACTGGTTATTTTGTCTCTCTTGGAGGGTCCCCTATATCGTGGCGAACGAAACAACAAAACGTGGTCTCTCAATCCTCCGCCGAAGCTGAATACCGTGCAATGGCAAAAACAGTTAGTGAGATCATTTGGTTGAGATGGCTTCTACATGAACTTGGCTCCACGTGCACACGGCCAACGACTCTTTATTGCGACAACCAAGCAGCGCTCCAGATTGCGGCCAATCCAGTCTTCCATGAGCGTACTAAAGACGTCGAGATGGATTGTTACTTCGTGCGTGAGCGTATTCAGTCAAAGGAGATTACACCACGCAAAATCCCCTCGCAATATCAGCTCGCCGATATGTTCACCAAACCTTTGGGACAGGAGCGCCTACACACTCTCCTTGCCAAGTTGGGCATTTCCAATCTTCATGCGCCAACTTGAGGGGGAGTAATGGAAATACTCATCAGACTTCGCATGCACATGGCTCCACGTGTATCAGCAACTTGATCACCACTCATTCACGCATGTCTCGCGATACTCCGGTAATCTCTTGATTTGCTTTTCAGAGCTCCATCAATACCTGAAATCTTGCATGTATTCTCTGCAACGTATCCTCTTAGTTAATACACACGGATACTGCGCCTTTCCCCACTGCACTCACATCCTGTATATATGTTTACCATGAATAATGGAATTTGTGCCTTCGGTAAAACTCTTTCTTTATATATATCTGATAAATGTGTAATTGCAGACAGAACAGAGAGAGGCGTGCAAATATATTGACACCTGTTGGGACTAATAATAAGGGTATATATATAAACTAAAGACCAGGAAAAGCTGAAGGAAAGAAGAAATAGTGGCTGAGTTGTGACTCCGAAATGGGAAGTTGTTAGTGTGCTGCTTACAGCAAAGAGGAGAGAGGAAAAACATGAATGGGATGGACGGAAGTTTACTGAAAGTGGTTTCTTCAAACACGTACAGAGACAGGAACTGCAGAAAATGGAGTCCTTCTTTTGGAGCTCTCTCTGATATGCATAAAATCCGATTTAATTTTGGTTTTGAATGCGAAAAGAAAAAAAGAGAGAGAAGAATAAAGGGTGTGAGTTGTGAGACTACTATGGCCATGCATGTACCATGTGTTATCGACCAATCTAGGGAATCTTAGAATTCTCTAGAAAACACTTGTAAATACTTGTATATTCTTTAGTATTCTAAAATTCTCCACACATTTCTACACATGTACAAATATTTAGATATTTTAGCATAAATATCTAGATATTTTGGAGAAGAGTTCTGGAAAGCAATTATAGGCCGTTAGATCAAATCGATCTCCACCGTCCGTTGAGGAGATGGAGTAGTATAAATACCCCTCCAGGGGACCATTTGTAACCACCAAGCAATTCAAGGCATTCAAGCATTCTCCCAAGTTCTCCATCTCTCTCTAGACTTCTTTTGTTTTCATAACTAAGTTAAGTCTTTGAAGACTTACTAGTAGGTTCAAGAGCTTGAGTTTGAGCAAATCTTACTAAACTGCACGATGCTTCCATCAAGTAAATACTAAACCCGTGGCACATGATATAGGTTATGCTGAATAGAAAATTGGAAGCTGAAAAAAAAAAGTTAAAAGTACGTCTAGAATAATTTGTTCAATTTAATAAATTTTATTTGTGTTTTTTGCTCTCAAGCGAATATTACGTTGTTAAATACATACATGTAAAAAGTTTATTGTTAAATTTACAGTTTAACCCTTAAAAAAATGCAACAATGCACGTGCAAGCAAGCGCGTGGAGCTGAAGTGGGTGAGCACAATCCATTAGTTAACGGCCAATGCAGAAAAGGGGGTAAGTAGGATGCGCGAGGTCCCAACTGCCAACGCAAACTAGAGAGTCAACATTTTGACTTTTCCTTTTTAACGATCAGCTGATGTGCAATAATATTGCGGCTGATTGATCAACAGTTGGTGTCTTTTCTATAAACAAATCATGCGAAAAATAAATTATTAGTTAAAATTAATAAATACATTTAAAATACAATTTTTATTTAAGCATGTCTTTATCTATAATTATCGAGAGGATGCATAAAAAAAAAGAGAGAACGAGTCTGAGAAAATACGTGAGAGAAACGTATACCATTAACATGAGATGATGAGAATATTAGAAAATAAAGATGTATTCAATTATCAAATAAACGTAGTGCCCGTTTGAGAATACGGTAGAGAAGTATTTAATTATCAATATAGGACCGATTGACTTTTAATGAATAAATTAAAAAAAACCAAATACACTGCTCCAAACTATTTACATTCATAATTTGTATTCAAATTAATTTTACTAATTTATAAGTTAATATACAATTCAATAATGTGTGTTTGGAAAATCCGTTGGAAGAAATGAGTTATGACTTCTAAGATGGTTTTTACGAATTTCGAGATATTTTTTATCTTAGATTGCATGCCTGTTTGGAAAACGGGATTCCCAAACATACACAATATACGCAAATAAGTGTTTTAACCAATGTATTTAATCTTATTAAAAAAGGGTCACCTAGATTTTACATTAATGAGGTAAAATTGTATAAGGATTGCTTTAATGAATAAATAAAACTATAAAATGAGTTTTATTATATACACTGAAAATCAAAGGAGCTGTATGATATGAAAGGCAGTATTTTTTGTTTGCATTTGACATTCCCATTTTAACGAGCAAAACAGAAATGCATGTGGCATGCCATCGTTTCTCAATTCGAAAAAATGATGCTGACTCTACAAAAAAAAAAAAAAGATTCACAGCACATGAAAATAAAATTTACCTCAGATAATAGTATTTATAGATCATAATAGTATTTTTTTTAACGGGAGGATTAAGAACCGGCAATGTGAGTAGAGAAGGTAATGTGGGTTGGGCCTGCCAACTCTAACTCATGGATTAGGTGGCTGGTTGGCTTTTTTATTTTTTTTAAACAAAATTATTTTATATATCTTTTACTTTTTTTTAATCCCAATATTTTTAATAAAGAAAAAAGTAATATTAAATTCTATTTTTAGAAACACTTATTGATAGAACTGGAAAGAAAATCATAAAATTATACAATCTTATAAAAAAAATTAAGTAAAAATAAAAAAAATTAATTTTATAAAAAAATAAAAAAAAAGGTTGGTGGACTCGGGTTGGGGATTCCCAACCCGCTAACTAGCAGATTATTGTTGGGCTGATCCGCTAGCCTGCATCCCTTAAATGTGAGATGCTCAGTCCCTTCAAGATCGACTCTCTTAATTTCTAGATGTGCTTATATTTGACAGCGTACAGTAATGAAAAGAAATGATTGGTGTTCTTTGATCCAACCTTGTTATCACGCAGGCGACAGGAATCATTTAGCTTGAGAAGCACGTGTAATTATGTTCTGGTTCTAGAAGGGAGAATAGGGCTTGGCAATAAATGTTTTTTTTTTCAATAAAAAAAAGGACACGGAAGAATTTGACTTGGAAAAGTTGTAGCGCTGGTTTAGAAAGCCATTCTTCCCAACGGTACACATAAGCCGAGATAAAACCATCTCGAAATCTGTAAAAACCATCTTGAAATCCATAAAAACTATCTTAAAATCCGTAAAATCATCTCGAAATTCCCAAAATGCCTCGAAATCTGTAAAATCCATTTTCCCAACGGAGTTCCCAAACAAGCACGTAAATGGCTGAAAAGACTTGCTCTGTACAACAGATTAAGGGCTTATTTGGATCTCATTTTCAGAATAGTTTTTACTCGAAGTAAAATATATGTTTTGGAGAATATATTTTGAAAAATAGCTTTTACAGATTGCGAAGCAAAACCTAGGTTTTGAAAAGTGATTTATGTTTGAGAAGTTATTAGCTTTTATGGATTTCGAGGCAAAAAGTAGGTAGGAAAGAGAAAAGAGAAGAAAGAAAAAATAGGAAAGATGAAAGAAGGAAAAAAGTAGAAAAGAGAAATAAGGAAAAAAGTAGAAAAAGGAAAGAGGAAAAAATAGGAAAATGAGGAAAAAATAGAAAAGAGAAAACTTAAATTTTTCATAATCAAAATAACTTTTCAAAAAAAATTTTATACTTAAACAAAATCTAGATTTCAGGAACTCATCTCAAGTAAACTCTAGCATCACGAAAGTTAAAGAAGAGAAAGTAAGGGGAGTAAACGCGAGGGAGAGGCGCGTGGCTGGGGTCATTATCGCCCCCTCGGGATGGGCGTGCCACATGACGCATGCTCTTACGATTTCTGACCGCTTCACGGCTTCACGCATGATTCCATTTTCTGACTGCTCCAATTAAATGGGCCTGGGCCTGGCCCACTTAATTCTCTTCCTTTAACTGGATGCCCGTTTGGGTACAATAGTTATTATATCCACACATTCACTTCTCTCATCATTTGCTTCTTTCCGCTATCACTTCCTCTCTTGTCCCTCAAGTTGTGTTTTCTCTGTACATTAACGGTGGAAGTTACTTTTTTAATATGATTTATGATATATAAGTTAAATATATAAAAAATTTTTTGTCTATACTTATGTACACATAATTTTCTAATGTTATGACAAAAAAAATCAATTGTCTATGGAAGTTTTTTTTTTTTTGGTAAAGTGTCTATGGAAGTTTTTAACATGATACAAAGGACCCTCCAATTCTTGGGTAACCTTACACCCTTTAACCAAACATTGTACAACAATTTCAAAGGATAAAAAAAAATCAGAGACCCGTTGTTTATGTGCTAACTATGGGAGTATGATGATATAACTGCAACAAAGATCATTGTCTCATTTTTTTAGTACATGTATCTATTTATTAGAGATAATTATATTTAAGATACTATTAAATATTAAACACGATTCTTTCTGAGAATCGAATCTTCGTTCGCCTTATTCCGTAAGATCCAACTGCTTTAGCGTCTTTCGTACATAAGATCAAAAATTAAAAAGCCCCTATATTTATAAATGTACTTGATTCTCCTCAAAGCACAAAATATCAAACATACGATCTAGTTCAATTTAAAAGCAGACAAGTCTTTTTGTAAACCCTGCGTGGTGTTAGCCTCCCTCTTATCACCATATCATTGCCTGCGCACACAATCAGTATTTAATTTAAATATGACGGTTTTGGTTGACTCTATCTTGAATACTCATGAAGAACAATATATAACATAAGGTGACCGATTAGACTAACGGTAGAAATCATTTTTTTAACGTAATTTACAATTTACGAGGTAACAATGTGAGGGAAGTCTTATCCCAATTTGTATGACCGTATTTTTTGTTACCCCCAGTTACATCACTATTACAATCAAAACTCATATAAAAATTATTCAACCATGGCTTCACATTCAACGCGCCCTTTTCCATGGCAAGTTTAAACGTAATTGAACTTTCCTTTTAAAAATAGGGAAATTCGCAATCAGATTTCAAATAAGAGAATTAATGAATAAAAGGTTTTAAAAATTCACAAAATTATCATAAGGTCCTAAGAGTAGTTGCTGAGTTTGTCATTAACGACCTTATCAGCCTTCATTGCACAACCTCAGCAGCTACTCTTGTGACCATATAATAATATTATGAATCTTTGAGACCTTTTATTCATTAATTCTCCTATTTAGAATTTGATTGTAAATTTCCCTTTTTTTGAAAAACATGGCTTCTCTATTTTCTACTGTACTTGTTCGGTTTACTCTTTCGATTCGGATAAAAGTGGTATTTTTTTTTTTGATACAAGATAAAAGTGGTAATGGTTTGAGAGTAGTCTGATCCCAATCCCAGAGGCCCACCATGGAGTTAATGGCTGTTTGGATCGCGGTCTCTAAATTGTTGGCCCAACAACTTATTTATCGGCCCAATTGACTTAGAGTGCGTAAAGCCTAATACCATGTATAACAAAAGGAATGTATAAAAAAATATAACAAAAAGTACCAACGGTGATTGAATCCACTAGAATGAGTTAGTCCATCCCAATAGTAAACCAACGTTAGAATTTCCGTTAAGAGGATCATTTCTTGGAGGTGAAGAATACATAGCAATGACAGAATAATAAATTTGGTCCAGACAAACCCAGAATATTATCCCTTTACAAAAAGAGTAGGGTTTTGTTTCTCTGGGTTTATAAAATAACCCAGAAAATGCGTCTATAAGGAAAGGTATCCACACCCTTATAAAGCATATTTCGTTTCCCTTAAATTATATTGAACAATCATATCATTTTTCTTCTAATTTTAAATGCTTATGATTTTTTTTCCATCTCCAAAAGTGGCATAATTCAGCGATACCAACGGTAAAGTTGCCCAAAAAATGGGTTCAAATTTATGTAGTACACACACATATATATTGATTTATTAGCTTTTTTTCCTGAAAAAAATACTAGTATAGCTAAAATTCAAATGCGGATCGTTAATAATTTTGTTTCAACCATATAAGAGTCTGTTACTTCCTCTCACCAATAGATGGGATAAAAAAGTGTCTAAGAAATTTTTATCCCGTTAATGTAAGATTCATTTTAATTAATTCCCATGGCACAACTCTTGAAACTTATTTGGTAACACTATCAATCAAAATGACTTGGATAAGAATTTTGAAAAAAATAATCATGTGTACACAATAGATTCTCACCAAGCGCTGCTAAGGACCTAATACCCTGAGGGACCCCGAAGTGGGTGAAGGAGGAAGGGAAATGAAGTAGGCAGGGTGGGCTCAAGTCTCACATCGGTTAGACCCGTCCAAAGTATAGCCCATATATGTAGTCAGAGTATTACATTTGACATCCGAGGCGCCTTTTGGTTAACATATGATCCCAAGAGGGTAAAACCCTGTGTTTACGGACAGCCAAACAGGGATAATACCTCAAGATATCACACCTGTTAGGGTCACTCAGGAAAATAGCATATTATTGATTGAGCAAAACACCAGCTTCAAAGGAATCCCACTGATAAAAATGTGCATCAATGCTTCAATAGTGTAACTGCCTCTCAAGATTAACAGCTGTAGAACTGTATTAATTACCTACCAGTGTCAGACTAATTAAGGGGCCAAAACTCAACACCATGCTGCTATTTCACCACCAAATCAGTTGATGAAGTTGTCAATATGCTATAAAAAATTGTTAACCAACTTATAAATAGAGTAACAGAGGCTCCCAAGTGAAAAAAATTGTCAATAGCAAAAGAACTCTTGTCAATCTCTTAGCAAAAGTTGTTTATACGGTAGAAAATTTTATTTTCTAAAACTTAATGAAACAATTTAATGAATATGTGCTTAGAAGCACAAAATAAATTATTATTATGTTTGATGCAGTCAATATGCTACGAAAAGTTATCAATCAACTCAATAAAACAACAGAGGCATCCTAGTAAAAAAGTTGTCAAAATAATTATTATATCGCTTGTCATTCCTAATAAAAGAGTTGTCAATAAGTTATGAAATTTTATTTTCCAGAGCTCGATAGAACAATATAGGCACCCTAAATCCCTAATAGAGATATGCTCAAAAAGATAAAATAAATTATTATATGAAGTTGTCAATACGCTACAAAAAGTTGTCAACCAACTCAATGGAGCAACAGAGGCACATGAATGAAAAAATTGTCAATAACATAAGAACAATGCCATTCATTTTGAAAGAGTTGTCAATAAGCTATGTAAAGGTATAACCTTCGTGTTTGTTTATTAAACGTCTAAAGGGCAGTTCTATCTTTTCGTTCAAATTTTGAAATCTCCATTTACTGATTACTATCAATCCGTCATTTCTCTTATTCATAGTATCAATTGAGTTTAAGAATTTGAAGTGGGATTTTCCTGAAATTTTCCTTGAAAAAATATAGGCTTTTTTCCAAATATTTAAAGTGAACTGGAGAACTAATTTGAAATTTCAATAAAATTCAAAGAAGGAAAATGAAGTTTGTGCTTCTACGAATTGAAAATTTAGATTGATTTACCATATGATCCCTTCAGCTTTGACCATTTGAGGGAGGCAGGTGATCGCTCACTTTATTCTCTTATTCTAATAATGGAATTTTTCTCTGTGGGGCAGGGCTGTCCCTGGCATGTGCTCTTTGCTTTCTATTTCTTTCTATTTTTTTAAAAAAATCTTTTTGGTACAAGAACCTGTTGGATTAAATTTGGGAAAATCATGCATAGGTTCCAAGGAAGGAAAAAAAACTAACAAATGGTCCCAATGCATTAAATAATTGCTGTCAGGTCCCATGGGACCTTTTAATAGTTAATTGTATTATAGAAAAGACCATATTCCCTTCTGTAAAGCCACGTACAGAGACAAGAAGAGGGAAGAAAAGGCTTCGCTCAACGGACAGAGAGAAAAAGGCAACGTTTTTGAAAGTTCAACCTAACTGTTCACGAAAAGGCTCCACTCCACGAAAATCACCGATCTGCCTTTGCTCAACCGTCGTCGCTGCTCTGGTCGCGTGAAGCTGTCGTCATCGTCGTCGTCGCTGGGTAGCCTGAAGCCGCCGCCGGCACTGTTGTAGCCTAAAGGCGTAGCTGTGTGCTTCAATTTTCAAAATAGCGGAGCAGCGTTTTGTGATTGAAGCCATCAACTCCTCTCGCCGTGAAGCCATCGCCCTGCTCCTCGGTAAGCCGTCGCCCTGGTCGTCTTCGTTGGTTGGCTTGTTGCTTCAGCTGCGGGTTTGGGATCTGTTGGTTTGAATGGTTTTCCTTTATTTTTTTATCGTTGGGACCTGTTTGTGAAATTTGATTCAGTTGTTTTGGCCGACGTTTAAGATCATAGGGCTTTGGTATTGCACATTATGCTTTTCGTATACATGCAGGTTTTGGCTGACATTATGCTTCTCTTATATATATAAGGAAGATATTGGCATTATGCTTTTCGTATACATATACTTCAAACAGGGATTATATTGGCTGAATCATGCTTTTCTTATGCTTTTGTTATACATATACTTCAAATATGGATTATATTGGCATCGTTGTAGGAGGTACTTGAAATAGAGCAGTATGCTCTGTGCAATGTAATCATGGTAACATTCATAATATACTCACTGTGGTTTTTTAGAGTCTATCTTGATGTAAGGAACTCAGACTGACATATTGGTTTTTTAGAGTCTATCTTACACTGATCAGATG
Organism: Vachellia pachyceras; assembly: GCA_025593235.1. Classification (NCBI taxonomy): domain Eukaryota; kingdom Viridiplantae; phylum Streptophyta; class Magnoliopsida; order Fabales; family Fabaceae; genus Vachellia; species Vachellia pachyceras. The sequence goes on from JANTPZ010003568.1 coordinate 11,845, forward strand.
ATTCAGTAATGATTATCTAAGATTGGTGTTTCTTTCCCCTGCCATCCAGTCTAGGATCACTGTAACATTATTGTATTTGATCTGTTAAATTATTTTGCGTAGGCCAAAGTTTTTTTTTAACTGTTTCTTCTTTTAAGCTCAAGTATGTGGTTTACTATGTGTTTCCTTTTATCTTCCCTGTAGTACATTCTGATGTCTGGATCTTCTAATAAATTCTCTAGATGTTGAGATGGTTGATGGCAACCAAAGCATGGTTTCCCTAAAGCCTGCTGGTGGAATTGGGAAGAAATCTAAGAGGAAATTCAAGGTTGGCAGAGGCAAGCGCGGTGGTAAAGGCAAAGGCAAGCTTAGGAAGAAGCACATATAAACTCCAATTGATAATGGTAAAGATTTTCATTTATCTTCAACATTGATTCTCCTACTTGTGAATTGTGATTACAGTTTGAGGCCATGTTTTTGTTATATCACGGTAGTTTTGCATACAATTTGATGTAGTACTCTTTTATTTTATTCAATCTTTATGAAGCATGCGAATGGATTACATTTTGTTTCCTGTTTGAGATCTTGCCTTTGTATTTCATCAGCCATGTATTTTGAGAATTTGGTAACTAAAAGTAATAGTATTTTTTTATCTGTCAGTGCTATTGTAACAGAATATCCAATATTTTAATGGGAAAATCAGTTATAGGTCCCATGCAAGCTATACAATTTGCATACAATTTGGATTGCTTCATGGGGCTGCCTCAATGACTGTGAAAGATGGCCCACAACAGAAGGATTCATGTCTTAGTGCTGAACCAATGAAACAGGATTGCTCAGGCCTTTCTTGGGAAGGGCATTCTCTCATGTGTGTTGACTTTTATCCCTTTGATCAGCAAGACTGGGAAGATGAAATCATTTGGGGCAATTCCCCTGCTGCAAGTGACAATAATCATGAGAGCTCTGATGTTTCTGGATCTTTGGTGGGGCATCTAGGGCTTGATGAAGGAGAAATTGAAACAGGTTGTTTTGGGAGAGCAGGAAGGGCTCTTGTTGAGAAATTCAAACCCTCATTCATACACTCACTTTTCAGTGCCACATTACCTGATCTTGTTGAGGATTCATTATTTTGTCATGCAAACAGGTTGTTTTGGGAGAGCAGGAAGGGCTGGAGAAGCAACATTTTATTGGGAGGAAGCCAATTTGATGGCAACATCAGGTTGTCAAGTTCCACCTTGGTTCTTGGAGCTGCCCAAAAAGAAGTGGAAGAAACAACATCCCAAAAGAATGTAGAATGCACCAGCCTACTGTTTCATTTCATGTTGATGTTGAAGATGTAGAATGAATTGTAATGAATTGGGAACATATAGGACTTCTCTGTCATTATAGGACTTCTATTTGTAACTTTATGTTAACTTGTGTTATTGGTTATAAACATATCTTATTCCATTTGCAATGAATGGAACAAACTGGTTTTATTGGTTATAATATCATTAGTAAACCCGGGCGCAGAGCAAATGACAAACACAAGCAGTGGTGAATATCGGTTATAATATAATATGTTTTCTGCACATGGTGTTATCAGTGTCATTGGTTCGTGAGTATTGGTGGTGGTGAATATCGTTATGCGCAGTGTAGTTACATTGGTTACTGAATAACCCTTGCAACCCCATTTACAACCCAAGCAGGCACCATTTACAATCCAAGCAACCCCATTTACAACCCAAGCAAGCACCATTTACAACCTAAGCAGCCCCAATTTACAACCCAAGCAGGCACCATTTACAACCTAAGCAGCCCCAATTTACAACCCAAGCAGGCACTATTTACAACCTAAGCAGCCCCAATTTACAACCCAAGCAGGCACCATTTACAACCACAGAAGCGACCATTTACAACCTAAGCAGGCACCATTAACAACCCAAGCAGCCCCCATTTACAACCCCAGCAGCCCTCATTTACAACCGAAGCAGGCACCATTTACAACCCAAGCAGCCCCCATTTACAACCTAAGCAGGCACCATTTACAACCCAAGCAGGCACCATTTACAACCCAAGCAACCCCATTTACAACCCAAGCATGCACCATTTACAACCACAGAAGCTACCATTTACAACCTAAGCAGGCACTATTTACAACCTTCAAATTTTAGTTTTCGTTAACAACCTGAGAAGCTTTATTAACAACATGTACATTAACCATTTATATATATATATTTACCATTTATATATATTAACATATTGCCAAAAATACATCGGCAAAAATAGAACTACACTAGACATAACTATATTCAACAATGAATTTATATTACAAAATGTGTACAATTAATAGCAAAATTACATCGGAAACAATGAATTCAACAAAACCAGCTACATCAAAGATTATAGACATTGATCGAATCGCTTCAGGCTTCCTCATCCAACTAGGCTTCTGCTTGTTTACCCTCTTTCTCTTGTTGAACCCCCTCAAGTATGGACATTTGCATGAAACTCGTCATTAGGACTAGAAAGCATTGATATGATACTTAATACTATGCTTTCTACCTGCAAAACAACATATATCGTATTTACTTGTGCATAGGTCATCAATAGCCTTACAAAGTTACAAGTCATATCATAAGTAACACAAAATTGATATGCAAACCCGACCATCAGGATATACTATACATAGGAAGCAGCATAAATAAGTTTCGTGTGACACTCAACAGAGCAACATCACAAGTTAGGAGAAATAACCAGTGGATAAATCTCAATAATTTGCAACACAGTTGATAATGTCGATGAGTGCCAAAATAGGAACCTAGGAATTGCATTATATGCTAGAATCTCATTAACAACAATAAAAAACCAAAGTATAAAGTGATTTTCTGGAAGCCAGAATCTAACCCAAGGAGTTGCACTGTATGCAATATAATCTATTTTCCATTTTTCATGTCTCCCAATATCAATCTTCATTATTCTTTCTTTAAAGTCAAATTCAAGGATCACTTGATGGATTAGAAAGAGCTTCAAAGTTGCCCACTTTTCTTCTGTTTTCTATTAATTTTCAACATTCAACAATGATATAGAGCAACAAAAACAGAGACCTCCAGCAATAAGTGACCCCTTACCTTTGAGTTGCTTTTGAAGAAGGAGGCTTGCTTGAGACGCCATCAATAAATAGAGATGGGATCAAAGAGCACCAGCAAACGAAATTTGGGAGCTGAGGAGCGAAAGCTACGAGATTTTGCAGAAAAGGAGAAATAAAAAGAAACCACAAAGCCAAAGCTTCAATTATTT
>JANTPZ010003570.1:0-20226 GCA_025593235.1 Vachellia pachyceras
GTGGCGGCCGGAGCGTTGAAGGGCATGACTACGGTGTTGCTGGTGAGCGCCGTGGGCCAAGCTCGGTACTTGACGCATATAGCTCGGACCCACATGATGCCGCCGTGGTTCGCTCACGTGGACGCCAAGTTGGGAACGCCAGTGAACGCGACGGTGACGATGCTTTTAGTGTCAGCGGTGATAGCTTTCTTCACGGAACTGGAGATTCTGTCGAATCTGTTGTCGATTTCTACACTGTTCATCTTCATGCTTGTTTCTTTAGGGCTTCTCGTTCGACGATATTACTCCAGCGGAGAGACGACCAAAGCAAACCAGGTAAACGTTGCCATTAATTTTATAAATTAAAGTTCTTTAGATGTGAATTAATATATACACACACACACACACAGAGTCAAAGTTGTTTTATAATTATCTACATATACAGTTTATGTTATCAACCATATAATAAAAGTTGGCTGGAAGTTACTTATATATAGTTACATTATGCATAAGAAGTATTGAACTGGGAGGTTTTTAATCCACTCAAATCTCTAGGGGGAAACATAAAAAAAAGTGCTCAAACTCTACTCAATGTGCATGAATTAACATTTAATTACAACTATCAACTATCCCAATCTATACTAGTCGCAGTAGATAAAAACCCTGTGGATGCTGGATTTGAAATGGAAGAAATTTGTAAAACAAAGTAAGAGATAGAAGTAAAAGGTATAAAATTGATAGTTTAGTGTTATTTGCAAAGACTTAAAAGTTTAAAGTGGCTAAAAAGTTAAGGAGGTTATAATGGTATATGATCCACAGTTGAGAGAAGATTTGTATAATTCATCTCATATTTGTTTGTCTGTATATGGATTTACTTCCGCGAACTCTCGTCAGCTTTGTGTGTATATGCATACAGATATATTTACAAAACCCTAATACTTTTTACAGAAGAAGCTCATAGCAAGCCTAGTGCTAATTTTGGCATCCTCCGGCGCCATTTCCGGGTACTGGGCGACCAGCGACGGCTGGATCGGGTACGTGGTGGCGGTGCCGTTGTGGCTGATCGGCACGGCGGGGCTATGGCTGTTTGTTCCGCAGGCGAAGCAGCCGAAGCACTGGGGAGTCCCGCTGGTGCCATGGCTTCCATCTTTGTCCATAGCCATCAACATCTTCCTGCTAGGCTCCATAGACAAAGACTCGTTCATAAGGTTTGGGATATGGACGGCATTTCTTTTGGTCTACTACGTCTTCTTTGGCTTGCATGCTTCTTATGACACCGCCAAAGAGCTTCAGAAGAATAGCACCACTTCTAGTGTTACTGTCATGGAAGAAGGTGTGGCCTCTCCTACACATCAAGCTTCATAGAAGTAGACAATCACATACACATATTTTATAATCACGTCATGGTGCAAAAATATTCTTTATTTTTTATCACAAGAGTGTACAACAACCATTGGGGTTAAGTTCAGCGAAACGTTCAAATAACTTATCGAAGATATGCTTATATTTAATATCAAACAGTGTTTCAAACAAAATTACCTCCAGTAAGAATATATTTGTGCTTAGGGGCAAAAGCATCTAGTACCGTATACTTTATGGAGGAAAAAAATATCCATAGACATTCAAAATGTGTGTAAAAATGTTGGGACTTTTAAATATAAACTAACATTGTTACTTATGCAAATAAAAAAAACTAGAGCTTGCACCACTGCAAAATGTAACAGTGTTAGATTATATTTAATGGTCTTAATATTTTTACTCTTACTTTAAATTTTCATTGGTAGTTTTGCAACTCCAAAAAGTATATTGGGTTATACGCTCTTTTGACAACAGATAATGACTAATTTTTGCACATTGACCCTTTATAATAATATATGTGTGTGCAAGCTTGTAGTCAGCTATGTGAAGGTGGTACAAAGGAAGGTTTAGATTTTTTTATCCTTTTAGTACTTTTGGAATTGTGTTAATTTCAGTGATTCTTAACAATTGTTTTCGTGCTATAATGTGCGTAAATATTGGCTTTAGGATTCTTTGTAATGAACTTTTGGAGTCTGTTGTTGTTCTAGCATGATGGTGGCTTCCAAGGTCACATAGGGACGATGGTGGTGGTGGTGGTGGTACAGAAGGTGGCTATGGTGACCGTGAGGGTTAGGGTTTCATAGGCTAAATGGCCGGCGACAATGAAGACTGGAAAGCATTTTCGTTGTCATAAGTTATGTATTCATTATTTTCAGGTCTGAGCTAAGACTTAATTAAGGGGAGGAGTTGGGTGTCATTGAGCTATAAACCCGGATACGTAAGAAATGTGCAAATTTAATTATAATCAAGGTTAAAAAAATCGGAGCAATCAATCAACCGATTGAGTTAATGATTCGAGGTCAGTGGAGTCAAATTAAACATGTAATACTTAAAATGATAGAATTTAATTAGAATGTGTAAAAAGATATTTATATTTTATTACGAAAAATCGTTAAATCTTATGTAACTCATATAAAGGGAGTGTTTGGCTAAAAGAATAATTTCACATTTTTTAAAATCTAATTCACAGTCAATTTTTCTTCCCCTTTTCTTTCTTTTTTTTTTCCTTTATTCAGTTTTGCTTTGCCTTTTCTGTTTTTACGATCTGCCTTGCGTTGGTCTGCATTATGAACATTCATTGTTTGCCAGTTAGCCACCATCATGTCACGTGCTTGCTCTTCATCTTTTCCTCCATTTTCAAAAGTTCCTCTATCTTTTCAGCTTCCTCTCCCTCTCTCCTCACTTTTTTTATCAATTCAAAGTGAAATTTCTGGAATTTTTCATCCAAAATCAAGCTCTCTTTACTTGAAATGGAAGAATACAAGTCAGTTAAAGGTGAGAAAAAAAGGTTTGAAGCTGTCCATATGTTTGTTTGTTTTTTTTTTCATTCTTCAGTCCTTTCTTCCCATCATCTTAATCATTCTCTGCTTTTTCAGATCTGTTGAAGGATGAGAAGTACTGACTTTGGCAATCCAACCAAACCATTGGGTTACCTGAGTTACAGCTGGTTCATAATGATTTGTTCAAGTCCCACCAGGTTAGTGCTAATCTAGTTCAAGTGGTGAATCAGATCGGAAAGCTAGCCGATTTGCGGCTTGAACCGACCTATATGGTCCGATCCAGTTTTTGGAACATTGGTTATCATCATTTGCTTATAAAGAAACATTGTTAATATCACCTCAAACTCTTCAAGTAAATGTATTATTGCATTTGACACTTAACCATGGTGGAGCACATTTTCCACTGTGTATTGTATGTCCTGTATGCCTATTTCCATACGTGCCTGTGCATGACTTTTTTTAATGATAAGGTGAAATGAAATTAATAAAATAACAACATTATAAAATGCCAATTATAACATGATAAAAAATGCATTATAGAATAGGAGGGGCCATGAATAATAGAGGTATTTATGAATCAAACTAGACCGGGTTAATCATCAACCCAAAGTCTAATCTAGAGAAAATATTGGATTAAATAAAACAGTCTGTTATCTGCTTTACTCTAGTCGAAACACTACAGGCCATCAATTTTTTCTATTTTTTTTTGTTCTTTTTGTATAAAGTAAGATTTCAATATCATAAACACGATGAAAACAATAAAAATATCTATAATAATAAAAATTCATATCAAAATATTAAAACTTAATAATAAATTCATAAGAATTCTTAACCAAAAATAGCATTTAATTTCTAAAATATTTTAAAAGAAGTTCAGCTAGAATAGACCCGTCTGGTGGTCTCATCACATAATTTAGCACTCAGTTCAATTCGATCAACCAGTCTAATCCAGTCAAATCTAGTTTTATTAATTTATTATAAAGCTTATTTGAATTGGACTGTACCGAACCACATCGAACCAAGCGGATTGATTAGACTTCGTACCACCCTTTTTGCACACCTCTAGTGAATAAGACTCAAAAATTTTAAGAATGGAATTCAAATTATACCAAACTATATACATCTTTGGTATTATAAAGAGGCAGGTTGACTCTTCTTTCACAATGCAAAGGACTTTTAACGAGTCATTTTCAAAAAGTAGTTCTTTCGTTATGAAGAACTAATAATGAATAGTTGCCTGAAAGGAAATAAAATCAGAGGTGATTAAACTGATGCCTTAGAAAAATGTATTACTACTACAACTAGCTAGTCACATTCTTCTCTCTTTTTGTTTTTCCCCCTTTGGTAGCATATCCTACGCTCTTCGATCACTTGCATTACGCAAGGTGCATGTGATAATTTCTCCCTCTTCTTTACTCCCTCTAAGATTCCTTTCTTCGTTTGCTTCACTTTGTTTCTATTATTAGTATTATATATGATACTTTATTTAAGGTAATTCTTTGATTTCATTAGTAGATCATGAAGTTGCATTGGCTTGTCCCCTATGTGTGTGTGTCTTTTCAATACATGCATCCTCCTCGTTAAAAACAAACAAGTATGTGTCATGTATTGGTGAGTGTTAAATATAAGCACGTCTTCCAACAAAATTTGAATATTAATTTTTATATATAAGGTATTAGCTTCTATCATTGAACCAAACCCTCGTTGGGATGTGTGTGTATGAGCTATTTTCAAAAGGGTTAAGGTACAAATTTACCTAAACAGTTTTTTAGTAAGAGCAATTTTACCCCTTATAGTTAAAAGTATTAATGGTTAGCATCAACATTTTAAAAGTCAACGTTCATTTTTTTAGCAGAATGGGTAAATACGGTATCCTCTTATGTTGTTAGTGTTTGCCTCTCTAATTGGGGAAAAAACAAAATAAAGAAAGGTATTTTCAACCTAAGATGGGTTATATAGAAAATGGGATAAGATGGGTTAACTCATTTTGTGCTAACTTACTACATCATATTGAGATTGGCAATTACAATTTAAGATGAATCTGAACTAAATCCAATTTAATTAAAAGATCATGACCCTTAATTGTAATTAAAGAAAAAGGCTTTCATTTGCCAAAAAAGCCCTCATTGGGCACTTTATGCCCTCACTAGACACTTAATGCCAAAATATTTGTGATTATCTAAATAAAAGTATGTGAAATAATTATTTTCCGTTTTCATATTTTATGATAAGTTGGGAAGAATGTATCAAACATTATAATAGTATCAATCATTGTATAAACTTATATTATACTCCAAATATTTTTTTTGTATTCATATTGAGACATGAGTAATTTAATTTTCTTCTCTAAATTACCCTATAAGTAATTCTTGTAATTCAAATTTTTTAATTTTTTAATTCAATATCTACTTGTGCTGAATTTATAAAAAATCTAATTATACTGATTTAATTAATAATATATATAAATTTAAATATCTAATTTTTCTCAGGAAAAGAAAAAAAAAACTGAATCATCCATGAATATTAATTCGTTTGTTCTACACTCTGTCACTTTATATATGGTTTATAAATGAGTCTTTTAGTCAAAGGTGTTATCTAAATTCTGTGCACTGTACTTAGACCTATCTAAACTTTTTATATATTAGTTATATTCTCCGTGCTACATTAAAAAAAATCTTTTGTAGACTTTTTTCCCCTAATAAAAAAGCATAATTAGTTGTACCATTTTGACATTTTTAATGCTTATTATATATACATAAAATGTAGTGTGTATTGAACTACGTTATTATTTGCTTATTCTTATAAGGCTATAAGCAATACTTTTTGTCATAAAGTTTACAAAATGATATATTTGACCACATTGTAAGCATCTTTATATAATACCATAATGTATACACTATAAATAATATAATATATAATTAATTAAAAATTTTGTTGGGAAACAATTAATAAAAATTAGACATTAGGCCCGTTTGGCAATACGTTGAGGAATGGAGGAGCGTTTTGGTGGTAGAATGCATTATAGAAGGATTCCATCGGTTTGGTTTAGCGTTGCTCCTGAATGCTTTCTAGAGAAAAAGCTTCTTCAGCAGAAGGAGATTTTGTTTGGGAACGTGATAAAAAAGTACTTTTACACAAGTCGAGACAAATATGTAAAGAATATTATCACATTTTACAAAAAATATTGTTAAATGATGGGCCAAACATGCACCCAATCTGCTTTGGAGCATTGGGCAGTGACAGGGGAAGAGAGGGCTCAGCGTTGGTCCTCACGTCCTCCATGCTAGGCGGTGATCCTTTGTGGTGATGTAATACTCAGTAGCGGAGCTATGTTGCTCTCAGAGTGGGCAGGGCAAATGCCCCTACTGAAATATTCAGGTTATATGTAAATTACTATTAGATTTTTATTATGCACCTATTGATATTTGAGATTTAAACCCACTTAAATTATATATACTAGTAAACTTGTTGTCATTTGCTTGAAAATAAAAAAAGTTTCCTCCATTACTCTAAGGTTCTGGCTCCGCCAATGCCTGCGTCCTCTGTGCAGTCGCTGTGGAGCTCTGTCACCATGGAGTGATATAAGAGAGAGGGGAAGGGAGAGATGGAAACGAAGGTCTGTATAAAAAAATGGGAGATTTATTGTAAGGTCCTAAGAAAGGAAGTTATTTATGAAAAGATCTCAAGAGTTGTCAATGGCAACTGTTCCACGTGTCAGTGATGCTCCTCGACTTGTCATTGACAACCTCTTGGGACTTTTTCATAAATAACTTCCTTCCTTGGGACTTTACAATAAATCTCCAAAAAAAAGAAAAGAAAAAAGACAAAAAAAAGGAGGAATAGAGATTTTCTTTGAATCATCAAAATTTACTTATAGGCATTTTATGGCCATGTGTGATATTTTTGAATTATAATCGTTTAAATATAAATCTATATGACTATATGTGATTGAGAAATTCGAATGATTTACTTATCAATGGTATTTACTTTACGTGTATTTTCTTTTATTCCATTTTTTATTTTTATCATTTAATTTTTTTAATTTTATCGCAATATATAAAATAATATATAAATATATATGAATATGTAATATTTAATGAGATTAATCCCCTTTTAATTAATTTTCTTTAGGGTTTAGGCGTTTAGCTCAATTTTAAATCTCCTCCAAATTAAATTAAATTGAATCTGTTTAACTCAATGTTAATACGTTTGCATATTTTTAATTAAGCTGTTTAATTGCAGTTTAACAGCGTTCATTATGATGGCTAGCGTTGGGGAGTTTTTTTAAGAAAAATAAAAGTAGTTAAAAAAATTCCCGTTCATGAAGTTTAATTATTGTTCAAAGAATATCTTAAGCAGGTATAATTTTTCTTCAGTTATATGAGTATCGTAAAACATTTCTGGGTTCGTTTGGCAAAGCGGTGAAGAAGTATTTATGGGCTTATTTACACAAGCTGAGGTAAATATGTGGAGAAGATTATCTCGTTTTACGAAAAAATACTGTTGAAAGTTCTTATGAGTATAAGCAACTTGTTGCCAAATAAGACCTCTATTTCGTTGAAAAATAGTGCAAGGCTGTAGAAAAGATATATCCATTCAACAAGAATCAGGATTCTCAAATACTTTTGAGCAATAACTCATACATTTTTAATGTGTTTAGAAATCCGTTGAAAAAAAGTAATTTAGACTTCCGAAAAGAATTTACGGATTTCAAGATGCTTTTTACAGATTTTAAGATGAACTTTGTCTTGGCTTATGTGCACCGTTTGGAAAAAGTTTTTCCAAACAAGGCCATCAATAAGAGATTTTTCAACAATAAGGATAGTAAGGTAACTTAACAAACAATTAATTTTAAATTAAATCCCATAGACATTATAAATATTGTATCGTTTGGGAACGCGATAGAGAAGTATTTTACGCAAGCTGAGGTAAATATACGGAGGAGATTATCTCGTTTTACAGAAAAACATTGTTGAACGTACATCTAACTTTTGAAAACGTTGTTCCAAACAAACCCATTACGTCATTTCAAGCATAAGGCATAAGGCATAATTTTAGAATTTGCTTATTTCAGTGGCCTATATATGTATGCATAACTACATTTAATTTGCTATTTATAATACTTGTTGTAATATTGGCTAAATACATTTGCAAGGTAATGAAATAATTAGTACTGTCTAGATACATATTTCTTGAACGAAATCGTCTATATACATTTACTCAAACATAAATGGAAAGAATTTTGAGATTTATGGTATACAAAAATACTGACCAAATACACTTTGACACATTGATTATGATATTAATGACACTCTAAAATTGATCAGCCATTTAAATTGTGTGATCAATTTTCCTTATTATATCCATATATAATAAACTGTATATTGCAAAAAATACAAATAACCAACTGAATTTAATGGTTAATTCCTCATCATATAATTAAAAAGGTTTCACATTTCTGCCGAGAAAAAGTATTTACATTTAATATTTGATAGAGATGGAAAAAACATAAAATAAAAAAAAACAAGTGGGAACGTGCGATCAAGTTTGAAACGTATGCAACAATATATAATTCGAAAAATCAATAATTTGGCAAATTATTGGAAATTAATGTTTCCTTTTTTTTTTTAATTTCGTTGAAAAAAACATCACGTTCACAGGGGAGTCACAGCTATACAGTTTCACACTTGCTTTAAATAGCTGGAACCCATCCCATTAAAATCCTCACATTTTCCTCTGAAATCTAAAAAGGACGATCGATTTCTGTGCGTTGCCGCGGCAAAAATGGTGCAGGACGGCAACGGCGGATTACGGAGGAGGGGGTGTACGTTTCGAAAAAACGACTTCCTCCCTGAGGAGTCGTTTCGGAGCTGGGGAAACTATGGGAGGGCGCTTTTGGATACTCCGTTCAGGTTCAAGAATCGGGTCGTGACCCGGTCCATGGACCAAACGGAGCTCGTCGAGGTCAAGGCTCAGAGCCAGGGCGAGATGAAGAAGACGCTCACTTGGTGGGACCTCATGTGGTTCGGCGTCGGAGCCGTCATCGGCGCCGGAATATTCGTCCTCACTGGCCTTGAGGCCAGGAATGATGCCGGCCCGGCGGTGGTCCTATCTTACGTCGTCTCCGGCGTCTCCGCGTTGCTGTCCGTCTTCTGTTACACCGAGTTCGCCATCGAAATTCCAGTCGCAGGTAACAATTTCGTTCAAAATGATATTTTCAATGCTCAAATTAATTTTAATCTGTATTTGCGTGTTAATTATTCATCATCTCATACCAAAACAAAAAAAAATTGTAAATTTCAGTTCACAATTTTTCTTTTAAAATTTTTCGTTCTTACATTAAGAAGAAACAACAATTTTCAAACTTCGTATTTATTTCTGAGTTATTGATGGGATATGAAAATCCATATCCCATCGGGTATGGATTACAAAAAAATTTACTATCAGATTCCAAGTAACTCAATTAATAATCAAAATGTCCTTAAATTAATAAAATTATTATCAGGTATCAACTGTAGCTAATCCGATTGTTACTGACGGCTTGTGAAATTGTTAATGACAACAAATCAGTTACTACCGGGATCTAATGGTAATTTTACCAACATTTAAGATTTTTTGTTAATTAATTCATCTATTTAAGATCTGATGATAAATTTTCTTAAATTAAACCTTTTATTCAGAAATGGTTCAATTTCTTTTAGACCCATATACGCAAAAATTTATTCTCTGCCGAAGAATTGTCAATCTTTTGTAGAATACAACCATGTGCAATTTCACAGTGAGATGTAAGTGAGGGGAATATTATATATATATATATATATATATATTACGCGAGAGTGTCAAGTGTGTACATGCCTAGGTCAAAAAAAGTGTGTACATGTAATTGAATGAGATGTTTATTTATCTTTATTTGAATATTTCGAATAAGATTGTAGAGATGGCCCCAATAATTAGTTACATAGATGTTGAAATTTTTAGCTCTTTGAGTAAAAGGACTACGACGTTGATCAGGACAGACTGTTAGACTATATCTTAATTGTGAATAGAATTCCCCATTACAATTAATTATTGTGATTAAAAAAAATCAATTTGATTATACGTGATTTTATTGGTTAAAAACCTTTGATCTTTCTCTATATTATTATTTAAAAGAAGTTGATTATGGTCCTCTGGATTTGGTTTATTGTCCTATGGCTTGTCAAGTTTTACCACAAAACTTAGGTTTTATTCAAACATTCACATTTTTCAAAATTTAGGTTTTAAAAAAGTTATTTCTTGTTAAATCACACATTCTCATAATAAAGTTTTTTCCCCCTCTTTTCTACTTATTATTTTGTCTCGAACTCCGTAAAAGTTAATAACTTACCAAACACAATCACATTTCAAACCTATGTTTTGCTTTGGAATTCACAAAAAGATATTCTTCCAAAACCTAGATTTTACCTTAAACTTTGTAAAAGCTATTCTCCACCAGATTTTCAAACCAGCTCCAGGCATAAAGGAGTTCACTGGGGAGGTGAAAGGTCTTATTCCCATAGGGTTGATTTTACACATAGAGACTTTCTTTAGTCTATTTAATAACAAGTCTTTTGATAGAAAATGTCTGATCATTTTGATGAGCATTACCTATATTCAACGGTGCTTGATTTGATTATCATCAAATAAGAATAATATTAAAATTACTTAATTAATTTAGTATCTTTTTTACTAATTTTATTGATAGGTGTGAATTATTTAAAAGTGTCGTATAATTTAGATGGGTGTGGCGTGTGTGAATTCAGGACATGATGGTTAGGACTGTTGTTGCAGTATTAAAAAATGAGTCAATGTGTTTAATTAGTATTAAAAATAAAAAATGACAGAAATAACAATCAATTCAATTCATTAATTCCACTAATTAAAAATTTGATTTTTAAAGGAAAATTTTAGTGTTGATCTCGGCAAAATTTGTGGGTCTATGCATGTGGTTTTCTTTGTTAAAATAATTGTTTATTTCTTTTGGTCAACGGGAACTGGCGTGTTGACTTTGGAAGGCTTCGAAGCTGGCGCTTGCGTGGTTGGAGAATATGATCGAAAAGTCGTAGTTTGGCCAAATATATAGAAAATATGTCAAGTTGTGAAAATATCTCTCAGTTCATTGCTTGCTTGATATGATTGACTAATAAATTACTACTTGGTTTGAGTTCTCATTATTATTATTATATTGGACATTGGTGGTCTTTCTCGACAGGGATGCGAAATTACGATTTTATTTAGTTTTTTTAAAGTTTACTTGACTTATCTTCTGCTCTTCATTTTTTTTTTGAGTAAAATAATGGGAAATCTACTATCAGTTCCAACAAAAAGAATTAATGAATAAAAGGTTTCAAAGATTGACAGAATTACCATCGGGTTCGAAGAATTAATGAACATCCGGTTATTATTTACGATTGGTGGTGTTAATGAAAAATGCTGGGGAATTAATAATAAGAAAATCCCAAGAGTTTGCCATGCATTTATCATTAACAACCTTAAAAGTTATATTAATAATAATTACTGTCTCCATTAATAATCCCAGCAAGCTGAGACAGTGGGATCTGATGGTAATTTATCAATATTTAACACCTTTTATTCATTAATTATTCTTGGAGAGACATGATGGTGCATTTCCCTAAATTTTAAATATTTACTTCAACTACATTATGTTAAGCTTTGGAAAATCGTTGGAAGAATTTATTTTGTTCAGAATGCATTTATGTTTAGATAACGTTGGATTCATAATGCATTTATTTTAGTAAAAATGAGTTTTTTTATTTAGAATGTTAGCCTATTTGGGAAAGCCTTTTTCCCACGTTTCCACCACGTTACACATAAGTTAGAGTCTGCAGGTTTTTGGATTCAAAATGTATTTTTTACGACCCGAAACGTGGTTCCCAAGCAGGTGTTTAGCTTCACTAGTTTGGTTTTTTGTTTTCTCATAAATAATAAGTTCTTTTAGCTTTATGTATGAACGTAAAGTGGTTTCAAAATGAATCAGCCCCTTCCCAATGTCCCTATTTTTCAAATTGGATTGGCACGTAAAGTCATACGCACATGTATATATAAAATTGTTATGAGAATCATTATATTTGACAATATTCAAATATAATCTGACACTAATTGAAGCCGTTTAAGCTCATTTCACACTTAACCACATTTTTTAAGTCTTACTTAAATATGGAGTTTCCGTGTTTGACCTTCCGTTGATGTCGGTTAACACTTACTTTCAGATTTAATTTAATTTAGTTTTATTTCAATGTTTTTATAAAAATCAATAGCCTGGTTTTTTGTTGAGTAATTTCCATTTTTTATGATTGACTGAGTTTAATTAAAAATATATTTTTCTGAATGAATAAAAATGTATTTAATATAACAGCAAACATCCATTAATAAAATACGGATGCTTCTGCTGATGATGTAGACTTTGATGGTAACGATATGATTTTTTTTTTATGTAAAAGACAACGAGATATATAAAATTCCACATCATTAGTTTTTTATTCTGAATTTTCTACGTGTGACATGAGAATGATGTCTTTGTTCTTTAGCTTGACGACTTGTCTCTCTGTTTTTTTTTTCCAAGGAGATCAAACGCACTGTTACATGTCAATTTCAATGCCTCAAAGTCTTTAACCATGATGCTTTCACTATTGTCTGTAGCTTATTTTTTTGAAGTCTTCAAAATAAAAGGATAGATTATTTAATTTTCAATTAAATTCAAAGTAAGATGTAATTTTTTTCGTTCCCATCAGGTGGATCTTTTGCGTACTTGAGGGTAGAGCTCGGCGACTTTGTTGCCTTCATAGCCGCCGGAAACATCCTTCTCGAGTATGTGATCGGTGGCGCCGCCGTGGCACGATCATGGACCTCCTACTTCGCCACCCTCTGCAACAGAGGCTCCGACGACTTTCGCATAATCGTTAACAGCATGGGCTCGGACTACGGCCACCTTGATCCCATCGCCGTCGTGGTTCTGGCCGTCATCTGCATCCTGGCCTGCTTCAGCACCAAAGCCTCCTCTCGCTTCAACTACGTCGCCTCCGTCTTACACATGGCCGTCATCATCTTCATCATCGTCGCAGGTCTCGTGAAAGCTGACACTAAGAACTACGAAGACTTTGTCCCATACGGCCCACGTGGCATCTTTGTGGCCTCCGCCGTCCTCTTCTTCGCCTACGTCGGCTTCGACGCTGTGGCGACCATGGCTGAAGAGACCAAGAACCCCGCCAGAGACATCCCCATCGGACTCGTCGGCTCCATGGTGATATGCACCGGAGCTTACTGCTTGCTAGCCATTACCCTCTGCCTCATGCAACCCTACACCAACATTGACATAAACGCACCGTTCTCCGTCGCCTTCAGCGCGGTGGGGATGGACTGGGCGAAGTACATAGTGGCGGCTGGAGCGTTGAAGGGTATGACGACGGTGCTGCTGGTGGGCACGGTGGGCCAAGCTCGGTACTTGACGCACATAGCTCGGACTCACATGATGCCGCCGTGGTTCGCTTACGTGGACGCCAAGGTGGGGACGCCGGTGAATGCGACGATATCGATGATTGCGGCAACGGCGGTGATAGCTTTCTTCACGAAGCTGGAGATTCTGTCGAATCTCTTGTCGATTTCTACACTGTTCATCTTCATGCTTGTTGCTTTAGGGCTTCTTGTTCGACGATACTACTCAACTGGAGAGACGACTAAAGCAAACCAGGTAATGTTTGCTGTCACTTTATATTATAAAAGTTAATTGGTTTAGAAAATTCTGCTTTAATTTGCCTTCAGTGTTTATAACTGTACAGCAAGTGTGTTTTTCTGACTTTATTGCATTGAGTCGGCAGAAATTTATGTTCGTAGATTGCCCAAAATTTATAATTATTTTTAGGATTAAATTTCCTACTTTATCCCCCATTTTCATATATTTTCAGTTCAATTAGTCTATTAATTTTATTAATCATTTTTTATTAAAAATGTTTAGATATTCAAACATATACCTCAATCTCTATGTGTCAAGAGTGCTCAAAGAGTTATTTTCAATGGTGGGATTTAAACTTACCATCATGTAAGTTATAAAAAAATATTGTTAATCAATTTTTTAACCTTATCATTGTTAGTGTCAAACAATGAGTCTTTTTGGGAAATTATTGTTAGTTTTAAAATGTTAAATTTGGTATATTAGCATTTAAGTATTTGGTAAACAATTAAAAATTTTCAACATCAACACATTTTAAGATGACTGAAAAAAATATTTTATAAGATTAAGAGTGATTTGAATAAAAAAAATTGTGCAAGTCATGGGACTAGCTAGGAGTGAAGCATACTTTTGCACTCGTACGTATGAGAAGAGAATTATATGTACAAAAACACTAACTTACACAAGCCCTGTTGCATTATACAGACAAAGCTCATAGTGTGCCTAGTTCTAATTCTAGCATCCTCCGCCGCCATTTCCGGGTACTGGGCGACCAGCGACGGTTGGATCGGGTACGTGGTGGCGGTGCCGTTCTGGGTCATAGGCACGGCGGGGCTGTGCATATTTGTGCCGCAGGCGAAGCAGCCGAAGCACTGGGGAGTCCCACTGGTGCCATGGCTTCCATCTCTGTCCATAGCCATCAACATCTTCCTGTTAGGTTCCATAGACAAAGACTCGTTCATAAGGTTTGGGGTATGGACGGCATTTCTTTTGGCCTACTACGTCCTCTTTGGCTTGCATGCTTCTTATGACACCGCCAAAGAGCTGGAGAAGAATCACCATGCTTCTGCTGATAAGGTCATGGAAGAAGGATCACAACCATAGACAAGGACGTGTGTGTGCGTGTGTATATGTATATGTATATATGCACACGTGTGTGTGTCACGGACAAGTGAAGTTGGTTTCCTTTGAACATGTCTGATAGGAGTAGATTATATGGATTCTCTCTATCTCTCTCTATGTCATTTGGTTTGCAAATATATATAATCATCCCTCTCTCTCTCTCTCTCTCTCTCTCTCTCTCTGATTAATCAGTTTATTGTGATGTTGTTTGTTTGTTGTTTTAAATGAATTTCTTGTGCAGTTTTTTTTTCCGGAGTTCTTGGTGTAGATTCTGTGTAAAATGTTATGAACATTTTAAATTTTATATTTCTATTTACACCATTACTCCACTGTATTGCTATCACTTGAGCCACTACTTCCATCATTATGGTTATAATTGTTTACTAACTAATTAATTCTAATTTATACTTTCTAGTTTGAAGCATTGATCATTGTTGAGATATATAACTACTATACAAAAAAGATGTAGGTAAGCTAAATTTCTCCATCACTCTATTTATATCCACTTAAAAGAGACGTAAAAAGGCCTAACAATAACATATATGAAAAACGTTTATTGTAATACTGCATTTAAAAAAAATAGTAGGACATGAAAAAGGAAACCACACCACACACATAGATACACACAATGATGTGTTAAAGTTGGGTTAAATATCATTTTTACTCAGGAAGTTTTTGTGAAGTATTGTTGGGTATTCAAAAATTTTTTTGGTGTAATATTACTCTGAAAATTTTAAGTAGACTTAGTGTTGCCCCGGAAACATAAAAGCATAACAATTTTCACCACATCGTTAGTTGACCCAATTAAGTTAAGGTCAAAATTAATGGTCAACTAACGGTTGAGTCAAATTGAATCTATTTAAAACTTTCAAACTACATTGCATTTAAAAATATTTTCAGGTGTTCAATGATACTTCGTGAAACTTTAAATAACCTCAACCCTTTAAAGTTCACTTCTATTTTTGTCAATTAACTTTTTTTTTTGTGTGTATGTGTTTTTTTTGGTATTATAGAACATATTATTTTTGCCGAGATTTTTTTTTTGACAAATACAAGTATCCTCCAAATGGAGTTAATTTTATTCAAAACATTGACAAATGTTGTCTCCATTTTTAGAGAGCGAAACCTAAACTTACGATCTTGTTAGTTATGAACAAATTCTTTATCAATTGGGTCAAATTTTGTTGGATCAATCCCATTGTTTAATTTTGTTTTAAGGCAAAGGTGTAATTCTAGCAATAAAGTTATGACCAAGGAGCGTTTGATACCATAAAGTGTTCATGGGTGCAAAAATATGCATGAAGTTTTAAAAGGGTGCAGATTCGACAACGCTGACAGTTTTCTGAAAACGGACATTAACAACATCCATGTTGGCAAGACAGTGAAGCAGGCTTTCAAAGCAAAAGTGCAATTTTATCAATAAAATCATTGTCGAGGGGTGTTTGGTACTATAAAATTTTCGAAGGTGCAAAAATACACATGAAGTTTTGCTGACGTAACCTGATGACCGGATATTTTTAAAACTTCATGTGTATTTTTCGCCACAATTGTCATCCGTCATCGCTAACGCTATTAAGTTTGCTGACATGACCTGATAACTGGATATAGATTGGTGACTTGGATTTAAAAAAAGGTTAAATATAAATTTTGGTCTTCACAGTTTCCCTTGATTTGAGTTTTGGTCTATGTGAT
Source organism: Vachellia pachyceras (assembly GCA_025593235.1). NCBI lineage: Eukaryota > Viridiplantae > Streptophyta > Magnoliopsida > Fabales > Fabaceae > Vachellia > Vachellia pachyceras. Next base: position 16,357 of record JANTPZ010003570.1, read on the forward strand.
TTTAATATTGTCTTTTCGGTCCCTGAAGTTTAGTTTGTCTAAAACTGTTATTCCTTATAATTTGAAATGCCTTAAATCAGAGATTAACACGTTAAAATTGTTGAGCTGTCACTAACACCGTTAAGTTTATTGATGATGACTCCGTGATGACAGAGGACGATTGTAGCATGTGGGAGTTGATATTCGACGAGAAAATCTCTTTGCGTCGCCGTCGTGGCAGCTGCCGATGATCAAACTGAAGAGTATTAAGACATGAATAAAACCGAAGATGATCAAACTGAGTTGGAGTTGAATTTTTATTTTTATTTTTGTAGAAAAATAACTTAACCTACGAAAGAAAAGCCATAAAACTTTTTTTGTCCATTCCCCAAATGTTAGTTTCACTGTGTTTTAATTGAAATTATTATTTAATACATCTCAGCAACTGTGTCATGGATTTATTAATGGGTAAATTTGCAATTCTACCAATAAAGTTATGGCCAAAGAGCGTTGGACATCATAAAATTTTCGAGGTGTAAAAATACACATGAAGTTTTAAAAGCCTGCCTTGTTGTCTTGCTAACGTGAACGCTAATGTGGACACTGTTTACGTCCATTTTCAGAAAATCGTCAGCGTTGTCGAATCTACATCCTTTCAAAACTTCATATATATTTTTGCACCATCAAACACTTTATGACGCCAAACACTCTTTGACCATAACTTTACTATTAAAATTGCACCTTTACCCTTTGTTTTAAATATCTGGTTTCACTGGAGTGCGTTAAAACTGTGTTTGTATTTAAGCCCAAAATGAATCTTGGCCCAATAAATACACATATCCAGAACATATTTTCCTTTATTGGCTCACTGAAGCGGAGATTGGAGGCTTGGAGCCGTCGAGCAGAGCATCTAGCGGGAAGTAAACTCACCCCTGGTTCCTATCGTCACTTCCATCTCTCTCTCTAGCCGATGTCCAAAGCTGAAGATTGAACCAAATCATCGGTTTCCAAAGCTAATACTTGGATATTCTTGACTTCTAAGTAATATGGTTCTCTGAAGTTCTCATTAGAAAATTTTATGCGAGCCCAAAAGGAGAAACAGACTCCCTTATTCTGCCTTGTCATCATGTTTACCATGCTTTTAGCAAGACTTCTATGTTTTGGCATGTTTAAGTACCGAGCAAGCTTCTGATAGGTTATTACGTAGTAACTTATAATAAGCAATACGTGTTGGAAGACCATAGTAAGGAGGCGACTGATTCGTTTCAGATTTCATGAATTCGTGAAGTTGAAGTGGCCACTGGCGTTTTGCTGGTATTAATGGCACTCAGAACTATGAGTTCATTAACAACGGTTCGATTTGAGGCCACGAATTTTAATTGTCTGCCTACACCTCGCCCTTCTAACTCTGTGCCTCATCTCTCATTCACGAAGCCATCTTGGGTGTGACGACAGAATCAAATGTTCGGAATAAAAGAAGAAAGAAGCCAGATCCTCCTTGTGTGGTCTGTGAGGGGAGCGGAAGGGTTGATTGTCACCAATGTCATGGAAAAGGAAGGACAAACAATGTTGATTCAGAAATGCTCCCCATGTGAATGGCCAAAATGGCGTAGGACTTGTGGTGGAAGTGGTCTTGCTTACTGCCTCGCTGCCTTGGGACCGGAGAATATAGACATATTATGGGATTCCATGTCATGAAAAAGGACGAAATTCAATCCCAAGAAAACAAGTCTTAGGTTTAGTGTAATATTCCAAATTTCGTGAACGGAAATAAAGGCCAAACGGATTGATATGGGTTGAGTTAAGATCCATAGCTAAGGAAAAATAGGAAAGAAAATGTCTATAGATAAGAAAGATTATAATTGATTAAGTCCCGAGTCTTAAGAATTAAAGTAAAAACTGACTATGGGGAAAAATGGTCATTTGGCCTAAATGACAAGGGTAAAATGGTCATTTTGATTAAAAAGGCCTAGGGCATAAAATTTCATCAAATAATAAGGACATTTGGTAATTTGGTCAAAAATCAACAAAAAGTCAAAGTTAACCCAAAAATCAAAGTCAACCAAGGGTAAGGTTGAAATTAAGAAAAAGTAGAAAAATGATGTCATTTTGGTAAATTAATAAAGAAATAAGAAGGTAGTGACATTTTCTTATATAAGTAGAAGTAAGATAAGGCAATGTCATTTTTGGTAAATAAAGGATTTCGGAGTTAAGAACGACTGAGAAATAATTATTTGAGGTAGCATGACAAATGCCGGAGACCCAAACTGAGAAAAGTTTAGTTGGGTTATAGAGTAATTAATAAAATTATTACCCAGTATTTGATGCAGGCAGTTTCGAAGTACGGAGATCAATAGTGCCCCAAAGCCTCTAAAAAAGAATTTTCTTAAAAAATTAATTACGAAAAATTTGGGAAGAATTTTGAGGAACGGAAAAGAGCTTGAGAATCAGGGAAGAATATAGAATTTTTCCATGTCCTTAAGTCAAATTTACCGCCGGAAGCCCGTTTTCTGTATTGCATGCAAATCGAGAAATCCTGACGAGTTACGAGGAAAACCCGGAAATGCTTTGGGCTAAGACATGATGCCACTCAGGCAAGGAGGCCTAGAGAATGGCGCCACAAGAGAGAGAAAGTACCCGGAAAAGTTAAAAGGTAGTTACTCGTGTAAAGATTACTTTACGGAAATGCATGCTACCGGATCAAGTAAATGGACGGGCAGAGGCCCGGTCAGCCCAACTAAGCTGATAAAGGAAGGCAGAAATCACTTTTCCCTAAGCAAATAAAGAGAGGACAAGTGGTATCATAACAATCACACAAACTCCAACTTGGTCCCCAAGTTTCATTCTCATCCACGCATTGTAAAATATGAGTCTTTAATAAGTCAAATTCTCTCTTTCACCTCTCAAATTTTCGTCCTCCCTCCTCTCTCTCCCAAGTTTGGAATTTTCTCTCCTCTCCCAAGCTTCCAAGATGTCATTTTTGCTCCCACAAGGAAGAAAGAGAGCTAGCACACACAAGGTAACCATTCAAGCTCTCAAATCTTCATCTTTTCTCAAGCTAGCAACCTTCTACTACCTTCCTCTTGAGTTGTTCCTTAAATGAGCCTCTCTTTTGGGAAGAGGATGGATAGGATTTCAAGAGTCTAAAATGGAAAAGAGAAGGTTTTAAAGGTGGAAAATGGTTGCAAGTTGTTTTTCTTGAGTAGTATGAACTTTGTTGTTGGTTGTTGTTGTCAGTTTGTGTTGTTGTAAAATTTTGGGAAGCTCAAGTTTATGGGGAGGTGTTGCCTAAATTTCTTTTGGTTTAAGGGAAGGTGTGTTTGAGTAGATAAAAGTTATGAAAAGGGGTGGGTTTTGGAAGCAAGGAAATACATGGTTTCATGAGTAAAGTTGAAATCCTTTCCTTATTTTTGCTGTTTTCGTCCAAGCTAAAGAAAAAATAGAAAGGCTGAGTTTTTGAGTATTTTGATGGTTCCAATGGCTTTAAAATGATGTTTTGTGTAGGGTAAAGCCAATAGATGGATTTTAGAAGTTTAAGGAACCATAAAAACCAAGACTTGAACTTGTAGGACTTTTGAAAAACCTACAAGGAGTTCTATGCGTTTTTATAAGTTTTATGACAACTTGTTGGTTGTGTATTTACATGGATCTTATGCCATGATTTTTAGGATTTTAAGACCCTCAAGAGCACACTTGGAAGGGATCCAAGAGAACTTTGGAGTTTAAGTTAAAAAGGAAAAGCTTAACAAAGGTAGCAAGACTACTAAACTAAACTTATGTTTTATGAAACTTTGTTGTGAATGGTGCATGATTTTTGTGATGAATGAAGTGAATGATATGAGTATGAAATGTGATCTTGATTGCTATGGTCATATGCATATAAAAATGCAG